>CAXHKU010000948.1:47500-102500 GCA_964017125.1 Flabesymbios commensalis | reverse complement strand
GTCAAGTGTATCTGTTTCATTTCATCCAAGTAATATTGGGTCTCAATAAAAACAATGTTCAGCATCACAAGGCTGGAATGAACTGTAATGACACTCTCATGGTAATAAATCTAGTCATTATTGCACAAATGCCATGAATAATTCACCCGATCTAACTTACTAACAACCACTTTCACTCAATTTTAGGCATATTTTAACAAACATTTACCAAAATGTAAACCTTATTTGCATATTTTGTTTAATGATATTTCTCCAAAAACAATTGCCAAGATCATTCGTGAATCATCATGAACGGTGATTAATCCATATGCGGATATTACCATCAATAAATAATCACATGATGTAAATAATACTATTGAAAGTAACTAAATCATATCACTCACATACTTTGTGATGTAGATCATAACATAGCCAGTTGCAAATAATTAACATTATAATAATAATTAGAATGATATCAAATACAGCAAACATGGGAAGGTCACTAAGCCATACATTTTAGCAATCACAATAAAATGTAATGACAAAATGTAATATGACAAAAACATGTACCCTGCCTTAATTTATGTTCTTCTAGTACCATAAACTAACTAATGTATAATATATTTGTGTCGATTCATACAAAATCTTAAGTTAAGTGTATTAACGTCACTTTTTGGCACTAATGGTCATTTAAGTGATATTTTAATACGAATTATCTACATATGATGACTTGAGGGCATGGTGAGTTATTGAGAGTATTTTTCTTCACTCGCCAGGTAAGTGGTTCTTGGCATGTCCAAGGGATTTACCCCCAGACATGTCCACACGGTCGAGGGCTTGGGTTTTGCTAGAATCTATTCCTTCCTCGCGGAATATACCCCCCCCCTTTTTTAAACAAATTTATATGTTCGACCCTCCCAGAATCTACTCCTCTCTACCAGAATATACCCCCTTTGTCAACAACTATATGCGACCCTCCCAGAATCTACCCCTCCCTCCCGGAATATACCCCTCCTCCTTTTTAACAACAATATATGCTGTATACTAGTGCTTCCATACCATGCCGTACAACATGCAACAGACGGAAAAGATCCCTCAAAAGTGCTACTAAAAAATTACTACTAGTAGTAGCCATTCCCCCTCATGTCAATGTGAGCTCATGGACAAACCATTTTGAATCTTCGATTATATTATATTCTCTGGGTTTTGTCAAATATTTCTTCACGAGAAACTGTAATGACAATTTATAAAAAAAGAAATCTGACAAAATACATACATTAGATAGCGTTCCCGATAATTTGTGGAACAATTTTTAGTTAGAAGATTTGCCATACTTTGACATTGCAATGAACTTGGTATTAGTATGACTGTAGTGTAAACGTCAACCCTGCAATTGTGAGCGCTTTGTTCATATGCCTTTCCGTTAGATTACATTACTACAGTCTGTTTAAGTGAGGGAGAACGGATTTAGAAATACAGTATCATGATGGTATTACTTTGTTGTTGACCTTATGTAATTATGATTCGCGTGAATAATAATGATGCAAAATTATTGACCTGTTTAAAATAGGTAACAATTCAAAGCTAAACACAGGTAATTTTTTGATGTTCCTGACCTTGGAAATACCCTAAGATGACCTTTACTTGACGCTAAGATAACATCATGATTGTTACAGTGCAATATACATTCAAAAACAGAAAACATTCTCTTAATATGCTCCATTTACCATTTTTTGTTAGCGAAGTGCTTTAAACGCTGTAGAATAACAATAAATAGGTAACAACCTTTGCTGAATAGTTGATTCAAACAATCGAAGTGATGGTTAAGGTTCCAGAGCATGGGCCAAAAAATTTGTCAGCAAAAACATTGTATTTTGTTTGCCTACCATGCCGTCTGTTACGTAAGTGGGTGATGTGTACTACAGGAGCAATACATAAATTAGAGGTTGCTATGTAGTTATCATTACTAGTACTGCGAAATTGGAGAAATATCATTTTAACCCTTTGACCGCCGGTGTCGTATATATTCGGGTTTTCATTTTTTCTTAGCACATTAAGTACCACCTTTTAAACATGTTAAAGATAAAATGTGACAGCAATCAGCAATATTTGAAAACAGTTGACCTCCATTTTGTCAAATCTGAATAATTTTCACTCACTTGAAGTTGTGGATCGCGTTGAATAATTTGGCGGTTAAAGGGTTAAGAAGGATAATGATGTCAAAGGAAGGTGTCATATATTTTATTGTCTTCCCTGATGCAGACAACATAGTCTATATTTCAATTATTGACGAAGATAAGGTTGAGAGCCCCACATCAGCCTAGATATCATTACAGATATGCTAGACATGCATAATCAAAAGAAAAGAAATAATAATCAACCCTAAAAGTTGGCTACCGGACTATGAATTTCAAAAGCGACCAAAGCGTAACGCGCAAAACATACATTCGCGCGCAAAAATGATCAACTCATTATTTTATAATTGCGGGAAGACAAACTGTTCTCGCGACGGTTTTTGCATGAGAAATACAAGCAAATTAGTTCACTACAATCTGGCCTTGGAACAGGGAAATACGTCGCGTTGATGAGAATACAGTCAGGCGAATATCGCGTCCGTCATCACGTCTCTCGTTGCGTGAATATTCGCTACCGCGTTCGCGTTGGTGTCTTCTACCCTTCATACAATCATTGCCAACATCAAGCTACATGTATGATATTACACAAGTATAGTATGAGTCATGACCATTAACAATATAATGACATGCTCATGGACAGGGATTGGGTCAAATACACTTGAGCAAATACAAATACGATATCGTAGAATTTTTTGGCAAATACCAATACAAATACGAGAAAAATATCAAATGCAAATACAAATACAGTCTTTCAAATACAAATACAATTTCTTTAAAAATATCCATTTAAGATCAGCTTTGTTTAATCGCATGCATATATAGTTTTGTATCGTAATACTGTAGACCTGATAATATTAGAGAAGTTTTAATTTTCGCGAGGAGGACAGATTTGCGAATTTATCAATCTCGCGATTATTTCTATCAGAAATCATGGGAAAACGATCAATGAGTCAATTGTATGTTTCCTTTTTTCAATAAAGGCTCAATATTTAACTGGACCCTCGACAACTGTGCGTGAATGTAAATCAAAACAACGTAAAGAGGCCTACTAGCAAAAAATGTGTATCTATGGAAGTATTGAAGTACAATATTTTGCGTCTTTATTGATCATAATGTACGATTATATAGTGATTTTGGTAGAAGTTATGCACAAATTGGATCTATTCACGCCTATTACTTTACAGCTCCTTCACGCTGCCGCAATGTTTGTTCAATATTTTCATGATTTCTGATGGTGACCCAGCATTGGTTCAGCTTTGGTGCTACGGTCTGGGTTAGTCAGGAGGGTCGGCACTAGTCATAGTGTGTTTAGAGATGGCTCTTTGAGCGCTACACGCGACTGTAATCGTTTTTAATGTGTTATAGCAGCGGGTTATTGGTAATTAAATGCATGTTTGAACATAAAGTTTTCCAAATGTTTGATCTAAACTTAAAATAATATGAGTTATTGTCACCCATTTGGAGTTGTGGGTCGCTGTAGCGAGACACGACTTCAAGTTTTAACATTTAGATTAGAGTTACTAAAGTGTGGAAACAGTGGGCGAGCTGATGGTGGTGCTAACAAATAGATCAAGGGGCGACTGTGATTCCACAACTAAGCACTACTGACCCTGTGACATTATACTGTTCAGAGACTAATTTTTATTTAAGGCAGAAATAAATTGACTACTTACTTTTAAAATTTGCGAGTTAAAAACTTAACGAAAAGTCGCAAAGTCCCAAACACAGATTCACGAAAATTTAAACAGGCAAATATTTCCCGACCAACAGTATAGTTATTTTCTGCATGTAATCGAAAGAACTTAGATGGATCATATCTTCAACGACATATACCAATCTATGAATGAACAGCCTGTTAATTAGCTACGGGATTCAAAATGTCATTGAACCACCCAGGTGATGTATTAAACATATAGTCAAATTCAATTTAACTTTGCATATATAACATGCTTAATATTTCTTATATATATGTTATCTAACATATGTAAAGAAAACGAAATGACATTACTGAGCGAGGTGCTCAAAGATCTAAATCGTATCTTGACTTTGATATCTATATGGCTAGGTTTTATAATCATTTCATATTTTTTAATTATCACGATCTGTGAAATTGGGCTGATGGGACGAAAAGGTTGTTTTGACTTAGCAAACTCGAGACGCTGTCCCATTGTTGCTTTAATGCTGGGCCAGAGTTGCAGACGGTTGACCAGCAATGAAACAACATTGCATCAATGTATCACCAGCAACACGTTGTCACTGAATACACATCACACACATATTATATAGGCGCATGGTAGACATTGGCTCAACATAGTTTCAATGCGTCAGGAGCCGGGCAAGAATCGAGCTCCGCTGGTGCAATTAAAGTGATAAATAGGCTATAATTAGACCATTTTTTTTATATTTGAGAATTACACCCCTTGGAGGGTTCTCATTGTCAGCTGCTAGTGATTAAAAGTCTTGCCCCACTGATTTTGGAACACATTCCCAACACAGGCGCACCGGGAGCACCATCTAATTAACACCCTTCAAGGCTTATATTATAGATCATAATGCAATGTTAAAACGAACTACTAATACATAAGTTTATTTGGCAACTCAACCAGATATATACAAAGATTATATGCCGTATGTGCCAAATATTAAATGAGAGCTCAGCGAAACAGTGTACTCGATATAAACGCTAATTGTATTAAACATTGAGATTTTGTACTGAAAAGGTGGATTGGCTGCATTGGCAATTGAATGAAAATGGACAACATTGTCAACATAATATATGAATGATGAAAAAAAAAATGTATGTGATGTTATTTTGTAAAATAATATATATAGTCAATTTCATCATTATTGTTAAATTCGCAGGGAAATTTGTGGAAAAAAACGTATTTGAATTTTATTATATCAAATACATCAAATACATGGATCAAATACAAATGCAGGCCTTTAAAAAAAATTAAATACAAATACAAATGCAGACGATTCAAATACAAATACGCAAATACAGATACTTATTTAACCCCCTCCCTGCTCCTGGGTGATCATAGCTCAGATGCGCGACAAACAATAATAGGCAATACGATTATCAGATATAAATTGACAGTCATCCATTTTCGGTAATCAGGCCTAATGTATATGTTTGCAGTTGTCATCTCAGTAAACCAAGGAGCTGAGTTGGAATAGCCTGGCCAACAAATACATATGACATATTTTAAAATTATATTGTCACACACGTGCATTAACACTGATTCAGTCATTCTAACAGTACACCTTGACAAATAATTTAATATGTTTTATATATAAACCATAACCACATATTATTCATGAAATGTGTCATTTAAAAGTATTCATCAGGAGGCCTATGTGCCAGTGTTAAAACAGTTTTCAAACATGGATTGATATAACCATAAGATAGCCACCAAAATGGTGACCTTGGCCAACTGGTGGCCATCTTGGAACATGGCGGCCATTTTGAACCTTGCTTGGCTAACATCCTTTTTGAAAGATTGACATACTGTTAATCTGGTATTTTCGCGTATTTCAATTTTCTGATTTTGGGTTTTTTCACGAAGTTTATAATTCGCGAATTTTATCTTTAATAGCGCTATTATAATAATAATCATTTTCGCGAGATTCTTGGATTCGCGAATTTGTCCTCCTCGCGACATTCGACAAAATTAAAACCTCGCGAATATTAACAGATCTACAGTATTAACACTAAATTTAGTGTTTGTTTAACAACGTGAACGATTATTTAACTATAGTCGCTCCACCAAACCAATCGCGGTAACGACGGTTCTGTCGTCTTCAAGAGCATTTTAACCAATACAATGTAGACCAAACAAGTTCTACAAAAGTTATCAATTTTAATATGTATCTATACAGCTCATTTTGCATGTGTTAAAATATGAAATTCAGGGCCTCTGCCTTAATCCGCCTATGTTTCATTGATTTGAAAAAACCCACAGACACTACACATATCTTAAAGTCTTTATTGGTCCGCTATTGATCCCCTTTTTAAAAACATTGGGTGATATAAAAATATGCTGTTTTATCATCGTGTTACCATAGGAACGTACAAATGATGGTCATAGTTTTCCAGTTGGTTGCAAATTTAATACATTCTAGCCAATCTATATGTTATTTTCTAAAATAAGTTGTGACGCAAAAAGTTCAGATTGCACAGAAAATAGTATAATTTGCACTATATTGTCACAATTATAAATTCTCATGAAAACGACCAGATTTCCTGTGTCGCCATTTTTGAATAACTAAATATATATAAAAAAGTTTAATAAATGTTTCAAACACAAGCTGTTCTGCTGAATATAATTATAAACCTCATCAGTATTATTTAAAATTTGATTATAATTTACATAAATAATAAAAAATAAAAAAAAAATATAGTGAACTTCAAGAAGGCGAAGGTGTATCTTTTCGGCTGCTGGAATAGATCGATGTATAAAATATATTTCGATTTTGAGATTGATAGATTGATCTTATCTAAACTTACTCCCTTTCCTATTACAAAAGCTAAGATAAATAGGAAAAAGGAAATAAGAGGAAGCCAAGGTTCGTGATATGGTCCCCTGAACCATCTGCTTTAGATCTGTGAAAAATGTTGCCCATTATTTTAATACCTCCCGCGCAATTGATAGCAGATTGATCAAACACTGCACTTAACATGAAACAATCGTGAACACGACTTAAGTAAATGTGACCGGGCTTTTACCATATTTTTAAAAATTTATTGCTCGATCTCACAGTAATAAATTCAAGAATATTATGCAATTATTATAACTAAAGTAGCCAGAAAAAAAATGTGTGGGTCCAGTCACAATAATACTGTACTATATATATATATTTACTTATCGTGTACTCATACTCATACTCGCGGATTTCTGATTTTGGGACTTTTCACGAAAATTAGAATTTGCGAATTTTCATTTTTCTTTAGTAGCGCTATTATAATAATAATAAAAAGTTTTCGCGAGATTCTTGAATTCGCGAATTCATCCTCCACGCAAAAATTCGTGAAACATAAAATCTCGCAAATATTACCAGATCTACAATATATTATTTTATATTATGTAGGTCATTCCCCCCATCAGTAGAATCATACACCGTAACTTTTAGTGTCAACTCTTATCCTGTTATGTGAATTTATTGAAATTTACAACCACCTGATGTGACTCACAACCGCGGCTCACAACCTCCAGTGGTTGAAAATTACCCATATTTGGTTATTTAGGATCAATTATTTCCAGATTTTGATGTTTACACAGTCATTTAATTCCTTATAACGGTGAATTAATCGGCTGATAAAACAGATTGAAAACTAGCAGACAAAAGGTTAAGGTCGAACTCCGCCAAACTGGTTATTATCTGGATTTGATGGAGCGCAGTCATCCTTACCGTTAACTTACAAGTGAATGTCCTAGCAAACACGCGTTTTAGCATTAAAACAACGTTGGCTCAACGTACCGTAGATAATTTGCAAGGATCAAATGCGGTTATAAAGTCGCGTAGAATCAGCCCAGATTACGCGACAGGAGCGAAACGGCACAAGACACACACACCTGCCAGGTAAGATACGCAGTGGAGATTGTGAATATAGTATTCTAATTGTAGTCTACTGCCTGGCGAATTCACGAACAACATAATGTCGCCACCTCAGAACAGATCTCTAGAGCCATTTTGTGGCCGGCTCTCCAGCAGCAGACAGAACGAGCACTTTAGCCCCTACAACGCTGAATTATGTTTGTTTAAACCATGGAGACTTAAGATATTTTTTTCAATTTGAAGTCATCATAAATGTCAGATTTTGTTATTTCTGGTTCCCAGCAAACATAAAACATTTGTATAACAGTCTATACAATGTTGGACCAACGTCGAAGACGTTGGGCCGACGTTGTATAAACGTTATACAAATGTTTTGTGTTTACTGGGGAAGAGCCATTTTGTGGCCGGCTCTCCAGCAGCAGACAGAACGAACACTTTAGCCCCTACAACGCTGAATTATGTTTGTTTAAACCATGGAGACTAAAGATATTTTTTCTATTTGAAATCATCATAAATGTCATATTTTGTTATTTCTGGTTCCCAGCAAACACAAAACATTTGTATAACATTCTATACAATGTTGGACAAACGTCGAAGACGTTGGGCCGACGTTGTTTAAATGTTATACAAATGTTTTGTGTTTGCTGGGTTCATTTGACCGTCTTTATAGGGCCCGCCGTCCTATGTTACAACATTTTTATATATTGTTGGGATAAGTAGCAATCGTGTGGTCTTCTCGATTATAAGGGGAAGACAGTTCAGAATCCTTAAAAAGATAAACATTTTCCTGTATGACTTAAAACTGCCATGTAAAAAACTGTTTGTTCACAACTTGCAGAACTCTTATTATTCAGAGAAAATAACCGGCGTTTCGTCTCAGCCTGCACTGTTTATTTGTCGTTTTATTTTTTCAGAAGATGACTCCGTTATGGGTAGCTGTTTTAGTTTTTGCTTGTGCGAGTGCCAAATCAGGCGATGATACTTGTGCTGCAGCGTAAGTACAAATAAATGACACTTATATCTACGCTTCTTAAAGAAAATAAATATATCTTCTTCACATAATCAGATGATACCAGCAACACATAAGATGATCCAAAGTGAAATATTATTTAAATGAGTGGTTCATATTATGATTTGTTCTGGTATCTTTTACAGACAGGGAAAAGGTAAAGCCTAAATTTGCAGCCAAAAATACAAAATAAGGTGTTATAAAACAGTTGATATTTCATAGCATATCAACCCAAATATATACAATGTACAATAGTTAGTGTGGCAAATATTTGCACTACACTTTCATATGGTTGTGCCTTTTCATACGATTCTACTAAATGTTCATTTCTCCATAGACACTTTACCGACGGGTCAATATGGAGGGGGCTCTAAAAGAAAGCTTTTGTCTTTCTGTTTAGGATTGAAATTGTACTATTCATCACCTACCTGATAAATAGAATCTGGTGCTTACTTAATTAATTTCTTGAAAGTTGTGGTTCTTAGTGACAGATTTTTGTTACGTTTCTCTTTCATTCTATGTTTTCAGAGAACAAGACCCAACTGTTTACCTGTTTGGCTACGGCTCCAGCTTTGGACCTTATGAGTATTTGTGAGTGTTTCTGTCTGCATGTGGCATGGATTAGAACATTGCATTTTATTATAGTTCTTATAGCATTTGATTTCTCTTTTTTAACGATCAGTTATTGCATGTTTCGAGTTAAAGATACAACAAAAAATAAAATTGCGGTTCCAAAATTAAAACCCAATCTCTTTTTGTTGTGCTGCACAATTACTTTAATAGCTGAAACGTGGTATAATATAGTTACGTCTGTTGTGAGTATATCATACATAATAAAAGCAACCGGTTGTAGCTGGTATAGTATAAATAGAACTCCATAACTCCGAGGCCCGGCTTTTGTCTGTTTGAGGGCTATAGACACAAAATCTGCTTAATATGTTCTAAACATAACAGTGTATTGGTCTCCCTTATGGGTCAGGGGCTCCTTTCACTAAGAAAATCTTATCTTAACTTTGACCCAGTTTGGGTCATTTATGATTAAAATGTTAAGATCATCTTAAGATCATCTTAACTTTTGAATTGTAAATAACTGAAAGTTAGGATGAGATTTTCTGGTGAAACGAGCTCCAGAATCCTAAATGTCCAGGAAATAATTAAGGAAAGAACCAAGGTAACGAAGTTAAAATATATCGTCAACGTGTATTCCTTCTACCACCATCGCGGGGCTGGTCAACAAAGCCAGCATAGCAGCCCATTACTGGTTCAATGGCGGTCAATCGTCTACGACGCTGGCACAACTCTAATTCATCATTGGGTCTGCTGTATACTTTGCGCAAACACGTGGCATTCTCCCAAGTCGTGAATGTTTTTTTCTGAACACTTTTTAAAGACGAAAGTACTTCACCCAGGTACTTCAAACGTTATATTCGACATGTTGATAAGGACTGGTGTACATAAATATCAGCCGTTTCCCACATACAACACCCTCTTTTTCCCTAAATAGGACATAAACTCAGGCAAAATAAACTTAATAGGCTCCTTTGGACCTCACTGTTCTTGTACGGATGCCCACTTATAAAGCTAAATTGCCATTTTGTTCTTTGTGTAATTAATAATTACCAATCATCATGCATTCCTATAAAATTACCTCAATTCAGAGAACGACATTGTAAGGTAGTGAGTACGCTTAACAAATGTTGTTTAATGTTGGCCCAGCGTCATAGACGGAGGGCCAACATTAAACCAATGTTGATTTAATGTCTTTTAACCCTTTAACCGCCAAATTATTCAATTTGAATTTTCACCCACTTGAAGTTGTGTCTCGCTGACGCGATCCACAACTCCAAGTGAGTGGAAATTATTCAGATTTGACAAAATGGATGTCAACTCTTTTCAAATCTTGCTGGTTAATGTCACATTTTATCTTAACCATATTTAGGTGTTACTTAGTGTGGTAATAAAAATGAAAACCCGAATATATGCGGCACCGGCGATTAAATGGTTAATAGCTGAGGTGAGCATTACATTGCTTCCTTTTGTGTCATTTCAGGAATGAGGATGGAGAACTGATGGGGCTGGGATATGACATCACACGTTCTGTCTGTAAGATTATGAACAAGAAGTGTGAACACTCTGTCTACTACGACTACGCACTGGCCTACAATGATCACTTCAGTTCTATAGGTCTGCTTTTGGACATAATGCTACATGTATTCGCATAGTTTGCTCATTCTTCCCATGCATTAAAATATATATAGTAATATAATATAATACAAATTCTAATATTCAACACTCTTTGAACAAAATGTCCTTGAATAGTCTGTGTTATGATATATAGTAATGAAGGTTCCACATACATATGCCTACTAGTTGTGTGTGGGAAACCTGTCTTTATATTACATATACAACAATTTAAAGGACCTTCAAGAACCATTTTGTATAAAATAAAATTGTGAAAATGGAGCAGAATAACTATCGGCCTATACGCCCATGAAATATTTCTACCCGAGTCTGATAAAGTTTGTAGAATGAAATATACTCTGATATAGTTTGTTGAAATACTCGCATAAAATTATTGTCAGCAAACTGTTTTTTTAATTTCAATTGGGCTATTATTATTGTTTTCCTTATGATATTGTGTTGAAGCTTTGAATGACAATTGGTACCACGCCCTGGCCAGCTGGGTGTACACAAAGGAGAGAATCTCCTCATACGACTTGGGTGCTGTGTACGCCCACGAGCCTGCAGCGTACATTTTTGTCAAGAGTTCAAGTAATCAAGTTAACAACATTGACGATGTCAAGCACCATGTCAGACATTACGGTACGTTCACACATTTGAGGGTTGTCATTGGTCAAGATCAAGATCGCGACCAATCAGAAACCTAAGACGCTACTACAGCTTTATTGAGTATACCAGCTCATAATGTCATTTTAGATACCGCTTTTTTGATTAATAATGTTTTCACGAAGTGATAACATGTAAGTCAAATCGAGTCTGAACATAAATAATCTGATTGATAAATATTTCCCATGCACTATAAATTATACTTTATAAAACAAAGAAAAATATGGGTTAGATAATGAATACAGAAACATATTTGGTGGCCATTTATCGACTATAAAACGGATCTCGCATCTTGGATGTGAAATTTTGGTCATTAATTTTGTATAAAAGCTCGTTTTCTCTCCATTTCTTAGCACTCTATGGTGTGTTTTATTATATTTAAAATTAGCATCGTTAGCCACAAATCAAATATCTCTCAGGCATGACCTGTTGTCATAAAGTATTTAGGTCTACCAGATATATCAGGGTGTAATTATTTATGCATAATTTTACAATACAAGGCTAGTTATGACGATTTTTCTGCCTGGTCGATTTGACGATCATTTCACCTATTAATATAACCCTTTCACTACTGGCAGTAAAGTCCCCCGGAGTACTGGGCCTAAATGTATGACGTTATATAACTGGGCCGTCGTGGCGACGGCCCACGTACATTAGTGTACCCACGGCCCACGTACTGAAAGGGTTAAAGTCAATTATCGAGTGATTTTTTATGGATTTACAAGCATCTACACAAGAAAGATTAATTTATTGTAAATGGTACTGATCTAGTATATAGCCTACTGAAAAAAATAACAATTACAATTTCAGGGTGATTGATGCTGTTTTGAAGTATTTAAATTAAAACCCCCAAAAATTGAAGACTTCATTCCGATCAGTCTTTATTCTGAATCAGTCAGCTAGACTATCAGATAGAATGAATTAGTGACAGGAATGTATTCAATTTATTATTATTCGTATCAGGCTATTTTTGATGTGTAAAACGTTGTAAATTTATTGTTTTGACAACCCATCTAGCCTTCTAAATTATGATAGGCCTCACTATAGCTCCAGATGTGATACTGGCTCCAAACATATTACGTGAATATATAGCTTTATATAGTTCCTAAATGTCACTATCTGTATAGTATAACATAATAAGATCCACATGCATCCGGATCTTTTCTGTGTTATACAATACCAGCGACAAACATAGAATACTTTTCTTTAAGAGCTGCACTAATACTTGTAGGATTCCGTACTGGATTCCGCACTGATGAGAATTGTCTGGGTAAATACCTGGATATGTCTCTCTCTGGTAAAGCCGTGTACTACGACTCGGTAGCCTCCCTCGAGGCTGCCTTGGCCAGCAGAGAAGTAGACGCCATCTTTGTTGACGAAATAGAGGTGACCAGCAGTGGCAACTTGAAGCGTCTGGGATCTGAACCCATCAGATGCTCCAGCGGTGGAATGTCCATCATGTACCGTAAGGACACGGACATGGCCTGGTTTTCAGTCGGGCTCAAGATGCTGATGGACAACGGGGACTACGAGTGGATATGCAACATGAACTCTCACGGTAAGATCATCATACTATTATATATCACGACAATTTAAAGGTGACCTATCACCCCTTTTATGGAATGAATAATTATGTCCTTATATGGGGTGATTGGCTATCATGTGACCCTCTGAGAGGGTCACATGATAGCCAATCACCTCATATGAGGAAACACTTGTGCCCCATCTTGTGGCAACTTTGTCACAAAATTATTCATACTATACAAGGGGTGATATATCACCTTTAATCTAAAGTATAGCCTACCTGTATACACAACAACATAATGATCTTTAGGTGTAACATACAGCTGCAGTGGACAGCTTAGAAAAACTTATAGTCCAATTGTTTTTTTCTGACCATCAAATCATTATTTTGAGTGATACATTTGGCATTTCACCCCATATTAAATAACACGTATAATCTCCTACCAATAGAATACATCACAATTTATATTTGACAATAATAAAACTAATAATTGCAAAACTGTGTCATTGTTACATTTGAATCTTCGTAATATGTAATATCAATTACAACCACATACTTATCATATTCATTTATTTTATGTTCCAGCTGGTGACCCTGGCTGTCTGTGAATGTGAAATCTCTATGTAATATCAGTAATATTTGTTATTGTCAAGTTCATCAGTTATAGGAAATCATTATAACACTCTTTTGTGTGCGTATGTAAAACATCAAAACGGACATATAGGCGTACCATTACAATAATCTAAATTTTCGGGTTTTGTACAACATCACGGTGGATAACCAGTGAAGATTAGTAATACGTTATTAATTATTAAGTTTATTTTTGGAATAAATACAATTTAATTTTTATTGTGGTTTTGGTCACCTGTATATCTCAATAGTTATCATGCTCGTATACTGCCACCTCACCCTTTGTGTGCGGGCGACATCCATCAACGCATTACGAAATATTGTAAATTATAAGAACTAGTTTTAAACTTAATCTGAATCTAGATTCATTTTAGGAAACACAGACGATAGAAAGAAGGCATATGTTTATAAATAATGTTAAATAACAAACTCAAGATAAATTTATTAACGACGGGGCTGAACAAATCACATATCAGAGCCGACAGGCAAAACTTAGAACAGACAACACCTTTTCCTATCCAAAACTCGCTACAAAACTAATCGCAGCGGTTTTCGGCTTCGCCTTAGCTCCCATAATCTGGAAATAGAAAGAGGAAGACATACCAGACCCAAAACCACTGTAGCTAGTCATATTTACCGACGATGTCAGACGACTCAAGTTGACCACAAAATGTATTTCTTAATGCAGTGTAATCTGTTTGAACCATCCTGTAGAGACTTCAGTTGTATTCGTTCTCACTCTGGAAGTACACCCTGCACGCAGGATGGTTTGAACTCGATAGAAAAACTTTTCTCTCTGAGGCCGAAACTGAACAATTCACATCTATCATGAGCAGCGAAAACCATACAATTATTATCAACGCTCCCGCAAAACATAGCCTACTTATGTGTGTTTTGAAAAAAATAGTAGTTTCTTATTGTGGTTTAATATCAGTAGGCCCTACTTATTTGTATTGCTCCGAGATTTCTGCGAGAGTGACCCAGAGTGTGACCAAAATCACCATTATCATGCTGCTGGTGTTCATTATGAGACGTATGGTGAGATCAGCCCATCTCCTATTAGAAAGGGATATATCCTAACCAATCTAATAAACATGTCTGTCAAATTTTTCTCAACGGTTTCTACTGTATTTTTTCCCGTAGATTTCAAATCTGCCGGATACCATTCGAGATTTTGCATATTTAATTAGCTAATTTGCATATTTCCAAAATGGCCGCCGAAAAAAAGTAATCGGCTATCAATACAGTTCCGGCAATCCTCGAAATGTGTTTTTGGCCCAAAGTTCGGGTTTTGAGATCCCATAATGCAATTTTGACGACAATATTAATTTTGGTGTCATTAGAAGGTCATAGGTCACGTGACCATTGAATACAATATCCAACATTCACGTTTTAGCAAAAAGTGCACAACTTCACTTTTTTTGGATAAAATGATGATTTGAATGCCTGATAATATATATTTAATTTCAGAGAGTTACATCTTATACACAATACTATATTTATTAATAGGCCCTACAAGATGGCCGTCATAATTCAAAATGGCCGCCAGCCGAATCCAAAATCAAGATATCTTAGTTTCTGGTTATCATATCTAAGCGATCTTAGTGGCTTGATTAAGGTTTTTTTGATCAAGTAATACAATGCCAAACATCATTATGTGATCCATCGACAAAATATGTAAATAAGCATCATTTACATTATAAAACGACACTGTTATGTTGTAGAGTATGTAAAACTACTACCCAGGGGGTTAACATCATATTTTCTGGAAAACTGACAGTCTGACACGGCGTGTTGTAAAAGGTTGGGCACTTGAAATGATATCTACATACATTTAAGATCACAACCTAGGTGCACAACCTTGCAAATCGACTACTGGAAATTGACAGCAGGTCAATAATGGCGGCAATTACCTAGAAACTTTAATTTCTCAATATATCGGTCAATATTTAAGATAATTTGCTTTTAAAGTTGTCTAAACCTATCTTTTAAGGGTCAAGGATCAACATAGAGCCAACCCTGAAGTGATCTTATGTCTTCTTAACAAGATAGTACACAAAGCCATGCATTTGATGGTGTGAAATTAATGTTTTGCGGTAGATATTATTAATCTCGTTTGATAAGAAAACATTTGACTGAACAGGAATCAGCTTGCCATTTTCTACAATCCCATCCATAGTCCTAAGGCTTGAGGATGGCTTGGCTGCATGCTTTATATGCTGTTGGAAAGCATTTTCATTGGGTGGCAACAACTTCAGCAGTGTTGACTTATTAATATTATTTAAGAACGTTTTGTCTCTGAGCGTATCTCTATCACAGCCTTCTCTTGTTGAAATATGAGTTCACAAAAAGCTGTTGTGACTGGTCACACACATATATCGTGATTTCAATGGGAGCACCATCATCAGCAAAGTCTACCAGTGTAGTTATATCATTCAGCCAACTTTAACATGCCAGTAGAGAATGAATAGCCGATGGTAGCTCGTCCGCTGATAATGTGGATAAATGACAGTGCCCTAAAGTTTGCATGACCCATTGCAGCGGCAAATCTCGTGAATGGATAGCTGTCTTGAGATGAACGACCAATTACCAAATATACAATGCAATGTATGTGACTGTAATTAGTAGACTCTGTTTTATCCACCACCTAAGTGAAATTTAGTTGAACAAATGCAAGGATTACTTTGTTCCTCTTGGTACCATGTCTGACATAGAAAAGCAAGAAAGCGAGTCTTGTTGGAAAAACTCTTGAAAACCACTTGGATCGCTCCCTGTTAGCTATTTTGCTATGTTCAGCAGAGCTTCTAGTCTTGATGTGAAAGAAATGGTGTCCAAAGCTGCCATTACTTTGAAGATCATAATTATACGAGGCTCTTGTCACCCGTGAATGACTAGACTCAGAACCAGAAACCAAAATGGTATTTTTAAGCGAAATTGATTAGTCTGACAAGAGTAATGACATTTCTACTCTTCGGCAAATAACACACAAAAATTAAGTGGTGGAGACATTAACATTATTAACTTTATTGGTGATCATGAATGTAGCAATATGCCTCCATCATTGTTCGCAGAAAACGGAAATAGCATGATAGCTGATGATGCCATGGTTTTCACATTGAAATAACGGTAGATGTGTATGACCAGACAAAGTAGCTTCTTGTGAACACATAATCCAACTTCGAAGGCTGTGATATAGCTATATATACTCCGATTCATCAAGTTTTATAATAACAAATCACTGCATTGGCAACAGCAGTTGACAAGTCAGCTTACATCGCCAAGCTTACCTGCAAGCCTGAGGACTATGGACGGGTTGTATAAAATGACCACCATATATGACACACACAATGACACGTGGCTGCAAGAAGGGTTGCAACAAAAACTGCTCGAGTAAGAGAAGAAAAATCCCATGCTATGTAGAAGACTGTCAGAGATATCTAAGCAAGGGTTGCTGCGTACAACACCTTGAGACCTTGATGACGTGAGCGTGGGGTGATAGGGCATGGTGGGTTACTGCCCGATGTTCTGGGCATGTCTAGGGGGATTTACCCTCAGACATGCCCAGACGATCAAAGACTTAGGATTTGATATGCAATTTAATGCTGAAACACCGAGGCCTTTAGCACAGCCCCGCTATCCTCTGGTCGGATAGTCCTCAAGAGTCACAATATTTGAGGGTAACTCCATTCATCCCACATGAGAGATCTAATGTCAAACACTATTGCCTGTAGTTTAGGCTCTCGCACGGCCAACATCAGTGCCTGTACTGATGCGGGAGCTGCATTGGCACCACTATTGAGTGGAGGAAACAGGCTACCCAGCTGGCAATCCACCACAATATTATAGCCTGCCACATGTAGGCTGCAGCTTCTCCAACATGCAACAGACGGGACAGAGCCCAAATGACCCCTCCCCAGGTGGGTGCGAAAAGTACTGCTACTAACAATCATCCCAGTACCCCTTAGACTGACTATGTTATGAAGTGATTATAATGCCGAAGGCTATATCACTGCAAGGGCTAATACTTATTCTATTATCAAGTTTTTGATCAATAAACATTATCATTGTTATGACATCGAGCGCTCATGATGTTTTCTTATCAAAAGTGATTATTCTTATACAGTGTGAAACATTATTTCCAAAACATAAAAGCAGAGTTGTGCGTATATAGGCCTACTGGTATACATATTTACAATACATAACATCACTTCAGGACTGGTTTTATATTGATCTTTGACCCTGAAAATATTGGTCTAGACAACTTTCAAAGCAAATTAGCAAATATTGACCGAGATTTTGACAAATTCAAGTTTTTCGGTAATGGCCGCCATTATTGGCTTCCTACCAATTTCTAATAGTCGATTTGCAAGATTGTGCACCGAGGTTGTGATCCTAAATATATGTAGATATCATTTCAGGTGCCCAAACTTTTACAACACGCCGTGTCAGTTTTCCAGAAAATATGATGTTTACCCCTTGGGTAGTAGTTCTGGGTAGTTCTTCTACATACGCTACAAAATAACAGTGCCGTATTATAATGTAAATGATATGTCTATTTATCTCTTTTATCGCTGTCATGTACATGTGATGTATATGGTTTTACTTTAGATCATGTTAGCATGTGAATTCAGAACAGTGTGCGGATGATAACCTCATTCTGGGAGGAAGGTATTCAAATATAACTATGATATAACACAATTTTGCCAAAATATTAAACTATAGAGATAAAAAAGAAATCAAAAATCATTTGAAAGTATAATGATGTCTGACATTGTATTCCTTGATCCACAAAACCCCAATCTAGACACTAAGATGGCTTAAATATGATATCTAGAAGCTGAGATATCTTGATTTTAGGTTCAGCTGGCGGCCATTTTGAATTATGGCGGCCATCTTGTATTAATAAATATAGTCTTGTGTTTGCGATGTAACTCTCTGAAATCAATTATATAATATCAGGCATTCTAATCATCATTGTATCCCCGAAAAGTCCATTTGTGCACTTTTTGCTAAAACGTAAAGGTGGGATATTGTATTTCAATGGTCACGTGACCTATGACCTTCCAATGACCCCAAAAATAACATTGTCGTCAAAATGGCATTATGGGATCTCAAAACCCGAACTTAGGGCCAAAAAAACACATTTCTATGATTGCCGTGACTGTATTCATAGCAGATTACTTTTTGTGGCGGCCATTTTGGAAATATGCTAATTAGCTAATTAAATATGCAAAATCTCGAATGGTATCTGGCAGATTTGAAATCTACGGGAAAAAACACAATAGAAACTGTTGAGAAAAGTTTGACAGACATGTTTATTAGATTGGTTAGGATATATCCCTGTCTATATACGCTTCACTGATCGGTTTGATTTTGCCGTTTCAGATAGATATTCGTACAAGAGAATGCATACGGCATCGTTGGGTATGACGAGATAGACTGATCTCAGCACTCATCACCATAAAAAGCGTTGCCTTGTGCTGAGATGAGCCCATCTCGCCTTCCCGGGCGGGGGCCCTAGGGTAGTGGTTAGCACCGCTGCCTTTCACGCCAGAGTTCGGGGTTCGGTTCCCGGTCTCGGCGGTTTGAAAAAAAAACAAAAAATGTTTCTTCCCCATCCACGGGTGAAAGTCAGTATTGTGAGGAGCCTCCGTGACCGAGAGGTAGCGTGCTCGGCCTCAGACCACCAGGGCGCAAATTTCGAATCCTGTGTCTGAAGGACAGTGTCATCTCAATCATCTCACCATCCTCAGGAGGTTCTCCTGGCCCAGTTTAGCCTCTATGTGCAGAAAGGTGGCCTAAAGCCCGATTCATTTCATTTTTATCTCGCATTCCCAACGATGCCGTATGCATATAATAATGTTTGGTAAATTTTGCCTCATAGTCGTTTAGACTACCCACGAATAAATTTTGCACAAACTCTATAAATTTTGTGATTTTGTGTATTTAATTTACACCATAGGGTTACATAACTTTTACTGAAAATTCCACATAGCTAATATTCCCTTATTCTTGGGTAATATCTTAGATTATATGCACATCGGCATCGTTGAGAAGGCGAGATGGGCTCATCTCAGCACAAGCCACCACATCAAGCCCAAGCCTTTATGCGAGAGCTTGATGTGGTGATGAGTGAATAGTGATGAGTGAATATCTATTTGAAGCGGCAAAATCAAACTGAGCAGTGAAGCGTTTTAGAGAGTGCGAGACGGGCTCATCTCACCATACGTCTCATAGTGAAAGCCAACAGCATGCGTACGAGAATTAGGCTTCATAGGCGAATAGTATTAGGTTTTGAAGGGGAAAAAAATATGCCCAAGCTGAATTTTTCAGGAAACCTTCAAAATACCATTAGAAATAACATACTAAAACTCCCCGTGATTCCCACTGGAGCCTTTTCCAATATTCAAGATGGCGTCCAATATGGCCGCCAAAATATTAACACAGCTATATAGACGGGTCGATATACCACCTCATCCCCCCAAAAATATGACAAAAGGTTTATAACGGTGTTCTATTCTACTGGATATATAATGAATGACAGTCAATCAAAATTTGACCCCTAAAAATGGATGAAAAATCCAAGATGGCCACCAGCGGCCGTGAAAATCGGTAAAACCACCCTAAATTGCCAAAAATTTCACAAGCAAACAATGATTCCATGTTTTTAAGAGTTGGGGAACTCATTGGATACAATAAAATTTAGGCAGTGTCAAAAGTCCTAAAATGGCTGTGGGGCTAGGGGGGGGGGGGGGAGGTATGGCAAAATCAAAGATCATGGCCAAGGTAAAATATGATTTTTCAACAAATAAAGGTAGGAACAAGGGTAATACCTCTTTTTCGTCTAATTTTGATTGGAAAATCCATTTCTTATATTATTTTTATGATTCAAGGGCATCCTCAATGTCAAAGGGTCAATCTAAAGGTCAAATAATCAAAAATATGATTTTTATCAAATGAAGTTAAGGAATTGTAATTATGTTTATGATTCAAGGTGACCTTTAAGGTCAAAGGGTTAATTTTAAGGCCAAATTCCTGAAAATAATATTTTAAACAAATAAAAATATAAAAAAATATCATATGTAGTACCTCGTTTTGAGGTGATTTGACTGGATAATCCACTTAGGTTATTATTTTGGTGACACAAGGACTTCTTCGACATCAAAAAGTAAATTCCAAGGTCAAAATGTATAAAAACAAATTGAAGATCAAAGGTCTTTAATGTCAAAACGTCATTTTAAAGTCAAGTAAAAGCAAGCGTAATACCTATTTTTCGTGTAAAAAGATGTAACCGACCCAATCTAACTTACTAGAAGATCCATTTCTGGTAATATTTTAGTGATCGATTCAACTTCATCTTCAAAGTCAAAATGTCGAATGAACGAAAAGATGATTCTAACAAATTAAAATAATACAATGTAATACCTTATTTCAATTTAATTTTGAGTAGAAAATCCTTTTATGGTAGTAGTTTCATCCAAAGTCTCATTCCAAAAAACATTTTACACAAAGAAAAATAGTAACAAGTGTAATCTATATCTTTGATGAGGGTTTAACTGCATTTCTTGTAGTACAATTTTGATAGTTAAATGTCATATTTCGAATCCTGTGTCTGGAGGGCAGTGTCATCTCATTCATCTTGCCATCCTCGGGAGGTTCTCCTGGCCCAGCTTAGCCTGTATGTGCACACAGATGGCCTAAAACCCCATTCATTTCATTTGATTTTTCATAATTATGGGCATAAGGATATTTAGCTAGCCTATTTTTGACTGAATAAAGTGTTTTTCAACGCCTCCCCACCTTTTTTGTATCGTTTTTCCGTTACCCTTTACCGCGTCAGATGCTCTTTAACTCCCGCCAATCGCCCATCAACACATTCCAATCGCCATTTAACTCCTATCCGTCACCCTTTAACACTTACTCATCCCCTTTTGTTTCCCCTCCATCGCATTTTTGGCAATAGCATTACCATATTAACACCTTTCTGTCGCCTATTAATGCCTCGTTGTCGCGCTTTAGCACTGCCTCGTCGTTCTTTAACGCCTCCCCATTGCCCTTTAACTTCTCCCTGTCTCCCTTTATTGCTTCTCGATCATGCTTTAATGCCTCTGTGATGCCCTTTGACGCTTTTTCGTTGCCCTTTAATGCATTCTCGTTGCCTTTTACCGCATCCCGTCACACTTGAACGCATCTTACTTTCCCTTTTATGCCCTCCCATTGCCTTTTAACGCCTCTTCTGCGCTCCTTAACGCTTTCTCGTCGTCCTTAAACGCCTACCCACTGCACTTTAACGCTTCTCCATTGCTCTTTAACGTTTTCCCATTGTCACTTAACGCTTCCTCGTCGCCCTGTACTGCCTTCCATACCACCTTGTAACACACCCAGTCACACCTTGACGCCTCATTGTCGTCCTTCAACGCCTTTACATTGTCCTTCAATGCCTCTTCGCTGCCTTTTAGCGCCTCTCCATTGCCTCCTGCCCTTGTAATGCCTTGTAACTCCTTATAATTCCTTGTTCAAAATTACATTTTCACAATGTTAAGTTGATCTTTTCACCTTGAGCATGCTTAATCCTTAAAAACCTAGAAGAATCACATTATGCAGTCAAAACCACACCTATACGAGCTATTATCATGATTATGGGTCCAATTTATTGCATATATGTTTTTCACCTTTCCTGGAAATTGAGAGGGCTGGGGGGGGGGGGGGGTTCCCCAGGAGCATAGTATATAAGGTTCCTTTTTATGTCAGGGGGTGGAAAAACATAAATACATGTTATTTTAGCTTGATAGAAGAACTGAACAAATTGAATGATGTAAACACAATGTACATGTATTCACTCCTTTTTTATGGTATAATTCCCAGTAAATTATTGCTTTACGTCACGTTTTGGCACTAATGGTCATTTATGTACGAAGCTCTGGAAACGACATGCAATAAAAAAAATACTATCTTGTACGTACAAGATAGCATTTCAGCTACCTTGTACGTACAAGATAGCAATTCTGCTATCTTGTACATACAAGATACTATCTTGTACGTACAAGATAACATTTCGGCTACCTTGTACGTACAAGATACTACCTTGTACGTACAAGATAGCATTTCAGCTACCTTGTACGTACAAGATAGCAATTCTGCTATCTTGTACGTACAAGATACTATCTTGTACGTACAAGATAGCATTTCGGCTATCTTGTACGTACAAGATAGCAATTCTGCTATCTTGTACGTACAAGATACTATCTTGTACGTACAAGATACTACCTTGTACGTACAAGATAACATTTCGGCTACCTTGTACGTACAAGATACTACCTTGTACGTACAAGATAGCAATTCTGCTATCTTGTACGTACAAGATAGCAATTCTGCTATCTTGTACGTACAAGATACTATCTTGTACGTACAAGATAGCATTTCGGCTACCTTGTACGTACAAGATAGCAATTCTGCTATCTTGTACGTACAAGATACTACCTTGTACGTACAAGATAGCATTTCGGCTATCTTGTACGTACAAGATACTACCTTGTACGTACAAGATAGCATTTCGGCTATCTTGTACGTACAAGATAGCAATTCTGCTATCTTGTACGTACAAGATAACACTTAGGCTACCTTGTACGTACAAGATACTACCTTGTACGTACAAGATAGCAATTCTGCTATCTTGTACGTACAAGATACTATCTTGTACGTACAAGATAACATTTCGGCTACCTTGTACGTACAAGATACTACCTTGTACGTACAAGATAGCATTTCAGCTACCTTGTACGTACAAGATAGCAATTCTGCTATCTTGTACGTACAAGATACTATCTTGTACGTACAAGATAGCATTTCGGCTATCTTGTACGTACAAGATAGCAATTCTGCTATCTTGTACGTACAAGATACTATCTTGTACGTACAAGATACTACCTTGTACGTACAAGATAACATTTCGGCTACCTTGTACGTACAAGATAGCAATTCTGCTATCTTGTACGTACAAGATACTACCTTGTACGTACAAGATAGCATTTCGGCTATCTTGTACGTACAAGATACTACCTTGTACGTACAATATAGCATTTCGGCTATCTTGTACGTACAAGATAGCAATTCTGCTATCTTGTACGTACAAGATAACATTTAGGCTACCTTGTACGTACAAGATACTACCTTGTTCGTACAAGATAGCAATTCTGCTATCTTGTACGTACAAGATACTATCTTGTACGTACAAGATAACATTTCGGCTACCTTGTACGTACAAGATACTACCTTGTACGTACAAGATAGCATTTCAGCTACCTTGTACGTACAAGATAGCGATTCTGCTATCTTGTACGTACAAGATACTATCTTGTACGTACAAGATAGCATTTCGGCTATCTTGTACGTACAAGATAGCAATTCTGCTATCTTGTACGTACAAGATACTATCTTGTACGTACAAGATACTACCTTGTACGTACAAGATAACATTTCGGCTACCTTGTACGTACAAGATACTACCTTGTACGTACAAGATAGCAATTCTTCTATCTTGTACGTACAAGATAGCAATTCTGCTATCTTGTACGTACAAGATACTATCTTGTACGTACAAGATAGCATTTCGGCTACCTTGTACGTACAAGATAGCAATTCTGCTATCTTGTACGTACAAGATACTACCTTGTACGTACAAGATAGCATTTCGGTTATCTTGTACGTACAAGATACTACCTTGTACGTACAAGATAGCATTTCGGCTATCTTGTACGTACAAGATACTGCCTTGTACGTACAAGATAGCAATTCTGCTATCTTGTACGTACAAGATAACATTTAGGCTACCTTGTACGTACAAGATACTACCTTGTACGTACAAGATAGCAATTCTGCTATCTTGTACGTACAAGATACTATCTTGTACGTACAAGATAACATTTCGGCTACCTTGTACGTACAAGATACTACCTTGTACGTACAAGATAGCATTTCAGCTACCTTGTACGTACAAGATAGCAATTCTGCTATCTTGTACGTACAAGATACTATCTTGTACGTACAAGATAGCATTTCGGCTATCTTGTACGTACAAGATAGCAATTCTGCTATCTTGTACGTACAAGATACTATCTTGTACGTACAAGATACTACCTTGTACGTACAAGATAACATTTCGGCTACCTTGTACGTACAAGATACTACCTTGTACGTACAAGATAGCAATTCTGCTATCTTGTACGTACAAGATAGCAATTCTGCTATCTTGTACGTACAAGATACTATCTTGTACGTACAAGATAGCATTTCGGCTACCTTGTACGTACAAGATAGCAATTCTGCTATCTTGTACGTACAAGATACTACCTTGTACGTACAAGATAGCATGTCGGCTATCTTGTACGTACAAGATACTACCTTGTACGTACAAGATAGCATTTCGGCTATCTTGTACGTACAAGATAGCAATTCTGCTATCTTGTACGTACAAGATAACATTTAGGCTACCTTGTACGTACAAGATACTACCTTGTACGTACAAGATAGCAATTCTGCTATCTTGTACGTACAAGATAGCATTTCTGCTATCTTGTACGTACAAGATACTATCTTGTACGTACAAGATAGCATTTCGGCTACCTTGTACGTACAAGATAGCAATTCTGCTATCTTGTACGTACAAGATACTACCTTGTACGTACAAGATAGCAATTCTGCTATCTTGTACGTACACGATACTACCTTGTACGTACAAGATAGCATTTCAGCTACCTTGTACGTACAAGATAGCAATTCTGCTATCTTGTACGTACAAGATACTATCTTGTACGTACAAGATAGCATTTCGGCTACCTTGTACGTACAAGATAGCAATTCTGCTATCTTGTACGTACAAGATACTATCTTGTACGTACAAGATAGCATTTCGGCTACCTTGTACGTACAAGATAGCAATTCTGCTATCTTGTACGTACAAGATACTATCTTGTACGTACAAGATAGCATTTCGGCTATCTTGTACGTACAAGATAGCAATTCTGCTATCTTGTACGTACAAGATACTACCTTGTACGTACAAGGTAGCACACCCTTTGATACCAAGGTGACGATGTGTTTGTGTGTGTATTATTTCCCATGAATACGTTATTGCGGGTTTACCCACGTGTGAGCGCTCGGCAATTTTATTGTTGGTCTAATGTTTTAGACGTTGGCCTAGAATTTTATTGAGGTTGTGTAAACGTGCCATTTTTATTAAAAACAAAAAGTTACTGGTATTCCAACCGCCCTGGTGAGAGAATGGTGTCCTACCTTGTACGTACAAGGTAGCACACCCTTTGATACCAAGGTGACGATGTGTTCGTGTGTGTAGTATTTCCCATGAAGACGTTATTACAGGTTTACCCACGTGTGAGCGCTCGGCAATTTTATTGTTGGTCTAATGCTTTAGACGTTGGCCTAGAATTTTATCGAGGTTGTGTAAACGTCCCATTTTTTATTAAAGTTACTGGTACTCCACTCGCCCTGGTGAGAAAATGGTGTCTCATCAGAGACGGAGACAGCGACAAACTGTTTCTGAGTTGATCTCAGATTCAGTGTGCAAGGGGGGGGGGGCGCCATTCGATCTCCAGGGGGGGGGGGAGAGGCTGGAGTATTTTTGAAATGAATAATTTCGGGCAGACTGAGCATGAAATAAATAATATACTTCAAGAACTGTTCTATATAAAAATGTATTAAAATTTGAATGTTAAAATTTGAATTTTATTAGCGCGCCGCCAAGCGGAGTGGGAATAAATAATTTGTCCGCGACAAATTCACCCCCCCCCTCCCCCACGGAGATTGAATGGTACCCCCCTTATAAAACAATAAGCAGAAATCTGCTACCGCGATATTAAATATTCAAGAGGGAAAATAGTTTAGGTGTAAAATGAGGCTTAAAGTGTTTCAATTGAAAATCCCACATTTCCAGAAAACACGTGACCTCCACCCAATGTTGCCCAACCGTCTTCGTCGTTCGCCTAACATTTACCCGAGATTGGGTAGAGGTCGCGTGTTTGCTTGGAGCATTGTTGAATGCTCCTGAACTAGTTTTGTGTTGGTCTACCGTCTGCGATGCTGGTCCAATACAATAACAGTTCAGTGCGCCTTGCACGTGTTTGGCGTCTGGCTTCTGGGGGTCTGCACGTGTCCGTCTTTGACAAGCCGAGATGACTCCTCTGAAGATGCCGACAATCAACTGGGAGCAATAAAGGCCACTTAAGAGTTGTGGCACCCGTAAGACTATAATAACCCTTTAGCTGTCATCAACTAAAACAACTAAAAATGTCCCGATATTTCTTCTGTTCTACCAACTCGTAGGACAAGCGATAGTTATGTTCTAAGCCATTCATTCACCTAAGTCTAATCATGATTGTTTTATAAACTGTAGACGTCCAAATGACAAAAATATACCAAATACGAGAACTAAATGAGACATGAGACAAGCATTACTTTTTAAATAGAAATGCTAAAAAATGCTGTTAAGTGACACAAAAGTGATAGTTAAACAGTTTGATCATCCTTGCGCGAATATATAAGGAAAGCATTAATAAAATAATAGTACAATTATTTCCAGAACTTTAAGCCAGGAAACACGAAACATTGACCCAATGTTGATATAATGTTGGCCTGTCGTTTCCGATGACGGCCCAAGATTAAACCAACGCCGGCTCGGCGTCTCACTTTGATGATAATTCAGCCACTGGATGGTGATTCTCCAACACTATACAGTAGGTGTTGACACTAGTTGAGTTGTCATGAGTTGCACTTCTCGGCAAAACTGTTACCGGCTGGTTACATCAGTCCGCGGGAGTAAATCATAACAAGTATATAAGCAGACACCAATCTTTGATAGTTAGATTGAATTGCTCCAACTTAGCAGGGGCAATCTTGTTACAACTATTATTTAGATTACACATCACAGTCTTATTTAATCTTGATGGCCATAAGTTATTTAAATGAGTATTTTTACATAACTTGAATAAACCTTTTGATATAAGTTTATTATTATTAATATAATATACATATCAATCAACATAGATCAGGTAAAATTCTACTGCAATGACAAAAGTGATGATCACTCATGCGTTTAATAGCGCTTAAAAAATAAACATGGATAAAAAAAGTCAATTCCTTTATCAATTCCGGGCATTTTTTGTCAATTCCAATTCCTTTTTTTCAATTCCTAGTCCAATTCCTGGAATTGAGTCAGGAATTGAGCTCAATTCCCATTCAATTCCGGAATTGACCCCAACTCTGGTCCTGACTATAAGACACCAATTAGCTGCGATTGCTTTGATTTCACCGTCCAAGACGTGGGAATATGTGGTGTGAAGTGCTGTATATTGTCTACTTGTTTTGTTTACATGGCAATATACGATCTGGAAATATAACTATTTCACTCTTTTTCGGTGCTTTAAAATTGTTTTTTGACTTTTTTGTATTTTTAGTTAAGATCAGTAGGTTTTTAGCTTCATATAAATTTAATTTTCAAAATTGACAAAATTGAAAATGTCTAATCCCACGGGGTCCCTTTAACACCATTAAAATAAGATATTATCGATATCATAGGCAATAGTGAAGCCCATACAACAGGCTGCATTCATGAATAAATCATACGACACGAGGTCAGGTTTGCAATAAAGAAGTTGAAAATGGTGAGGATGCGATGGTATGAAATGCATTTTCTGCACTATTTCTCAAATATCACGCAGATCAAATAATTATTATGGTCCTAACATGCATCCTGAACTATATTTATTCTCATCTCATTTGAATTCCCAGATAAACGGGCAACATATAGCATACACACAAAACATAAAATGGGCGATCCCAAAATAGATGTCAGGAACAAATATTTGAATAAGTTATAAACGGCAGATTAAGAATAAAATACTTGTATCATCAGGATTTCCGTACATATAGAAAATTATGGCAACCAATGGAATTTAAAATTACCCTTTCCATGTTTTGAACTCATAAGAATTCCTGAAAAATATTGGGAATTTGATTTCAAATCGACATGATCAATAATTTGTCTCTCTTGCCGTATTTATTATGCGTGGTTTGAACTAAGTTAATATAATTGAATAAAATGTGGTTCAAAACGAAAGTATACATATACGAAAGTATATATGTTTTGCATCTATATATTATCATAATCTGGTGACAAGTCTATTGTTTAACAATTCTAAATTTCAAATCTTACAGCAGTAACCCAGCAAAGGTGAAACACGACACGTTGACCCAATGCTGGTCTAAGGTTAGCCCACCGTCTACGACGCTGGGCCAACATTAGCCCAGCATTGAAGTGTTGGGAAGTAGCCTGTGGACAATGCTGACTGACATGCGTGTATACACGATATACCCACGGCGTCCACGATATACCTACGACAGGCCAGCGTTACTACAGAGGCTCAGTGTTATTAATACACTCTATATGCATATTACATATATGTACGAAGCCTACAAAGATGCAGCCCTCTCATTAGTCCACCGTTTAATATACAATACACATCCCCCAGAATAAAACATTCACCTTCCCACATGTTGTACTCATAAAGTGAAACTTGCAACTATAAGTCATTCAATCGTTTTAATACAGTTTTTCAGTTACCATTACAACGCGGCGGCGCGGCTCATCTCACTCCAAAACAGTTGGAACGTCGCCCCTCATATCACAATGTTGCCAGCTTTAAGGGTTGGCTAGTAAAAGCTAGTATTATCGATTAATTATCGTAAATAAAATGGCAAATGCAAAAGAATGTCATGGAAAACATCATAGAAGAATCATTTCCCGGGAATATTATGGTGATCCAGATGATGTTCAAGGTCAAAAGGTCAATTAAGATTTTTAAAAATGTGGAAATGTGATTTATAACAAATACAAGTAGAAAAGTGTAATACATCTTTTTAAATTTTATTTTACCTGGATAATCTATTTCTGATATAAATTTGGTGATGCAAAGTCATATGTAAGGTCAAAAGGTAAATTTCAAAGCCAATAATAAAAATATAATTTTTAACAAATACAAATGAGAACTTTTTTGATGTAATACCTCTTTTTTGTAGTTTTTTTGACAGGATAATCCATTTCAAGCAATATATGATGTTATGAAAATATGATGTTAACAAATACAAATTGGAACAAGCCGAATACGTCTTGTTGGTGTGACTTTAACTGGAAAAAACTTTATGTCACCATTTTGCTGATTTAAAGCCACCTTCAGTGTCAAAAGGTCAAGTTAAACATATTAAATGTAACAAATATAAGAGTATAATTTTCACATATACAAATAGGCAAAAGGTTTTGTTTTATTTTGAATGGAGAATGCATTTATGTGATTTTTTAACAAACACATAAGAATTACAAGTATAACACGCTGTACCTCCGATAAACAAATTGAAAGTGCTTGGAATTCCTCTTCTCAGCCAGTATTTAGTGCATTGAAATTCGTAGGGTTCAATATAGTACATTAGAATTTGACAACGCCTATTGAAGTACCAATAGGATGCGTGTTATAAGAACAGAATAAACGTATTGTGTGCTTATTAGATTTCAAACAAACATAATTATTCAATCGATGCGTGCCTCCTATACGCAGGTGGATGTTGAGATGATAATCAGCTAAGCTGCTAATACCGCCCTCCAGAAACTGGACTATTTTTTCGGAATGGATGATTCCCACAATGTTGTTTTTCGACCAGTGATGAAACATTTTGTGTTTTTTATAATCCAGAACAGATCATGAAATTACTCATGGAATCACTGCTTCTAGAACATGTATGTCAGGATTGTCGTTGTAACAATGTTAAGTAACAGGTGTCTAAATTGGGGGTTTCTGTAATTAAAGGGTGGAATAAACATTCTGCCCTGGGCTGTTTACATGAGAACCACCTGGTGGAGACGGTACTACGACAAGTACTAATTGTCATACAGGACGTCCCCTAGTTCTGGTGGCTTGTGTGAGTCGGTTCTGGGAAACAGCCCGGGAATGTCTGTGTATACCAAAGTAAGGATCCTGATTGGTGTAGACGGCATTTCATCAGAGGAAGTGACCGCACCCGTCGGGATCCGCTATAAAGGAAGGCGCCCACAGCCTTCGTGAGGAAATTCAGAGGAAAATTTAGGGGGAAATTCAGAGAGAAATTGGGGAGAATTCTAACAGAGACGTTTCGGGTTTGGCTAAGTTTAGTGGGAGTTGCTTCGGTATCTAACATCTTGTAGATCACTGAAGCAACAGCAAAATTATCAACAAATTACACAACGAGATATAGGTATTAACATCGTGTACTGAGAAATTGAATGTTTTACGCGTAATATATATTTTATATATATTCAAGACTTTATTATTTTATCCACGAGTGTTGTGTTTGCCGTGCCAGAACATTGGGACAACGATAGCGTGTCAACGTATATAAGACACGTTTACATTGGTGCGTATGACCAGGATTGTGTCAACGCATAGACCTTTTTACATTGGTGCCGTGACCAGGATTTGTGTCACGGATAAAACCCGCTTACATTGGTGCCGTGACCAGGATTTGTGTCACGGATAAAACCCGTTTACATTGGTGCCGTGACCAGGATTTGTGTCACGGATAAAACCCGTTTACATTGGTGCCATCTGACAGGATTTTAATTTGAAAAGCAAATTAAATCAATTCAAGAACCTGGTTGAACAACTTGTAAAGTTACAAAAGTGACTGGACAGTGGCACGGCAAAACAAAGATCAGTGGATAAATACTAGTTAATGTAGTGGTTGCTATTAGAAGCCGCTACTGTTATCAAGACGGGGATAAATAAACGGGATCCAGAGGGAATCAGTATCCAGACGGAGTTGGGCGTTTGCCAGGACTGACGGGAATGCACAGGACAGACACGGAGTTGGGCGTTTGCCAGGACAGACGGGACCCAGAGGACAACAGACGGAGCAGGATCGACAAGATCTAGACAGAAGCTACATAACGTTGGGATAGTTGGCTACACACATACATGTAGTCGGAGGTCAGTTATTTTCTAGGCTGCTGTAGTTAATGTTCATTGATCTTTATATTTTTGAGAAGCTTTTGGCTGATCCATTGGAAAAAACAAAAATAGAATTATTCCAGTTAACTGGTATCTCTGGTCTCCCGGGGAAAACACATTTTGACAATGCAATTCAAAAAATTTAAAAGGGGTACTAAAGTTCTATACAACAGCATTGTAATCAAGGCAGGGTTAAAATGGGAAGATAATCGGGACTACTAGTGACAAATATTATAGCTGAGAATAATAAGAAGACAATACCCATTAGGGTCCAGTGTACTGTGGGACTTACGGTCGGAAATAAAAAGACGCAAACAAGCTGGGGGAGGTACTTGTGTGTACAGAGACTGTTTACTATTGAGTATACAGTGACGGGGGGAGGTGATAAGGCAGTAGGCCTATGAGACGGGGGTCAAATAACTGCGCCCCAGAAAATAAGGATCAATCGAAGGATTGATTAGGCAGTTCAGATATTATGTGGAAACATATAAGGCGAACTGAAGAGGTGAATATGGAGGAGATTCTGGGGATAATCCGCCAGTATCTCACAGCCATAAATCAGAGACGATCCATTGAACGAGGACGTAAATAATGTTGAGAAAAAACATTATTAGGACAAGTCACTCAGAATGGTCGTTTCCGGTAGTGTAACTGAGAAATCAGATTGGTTAATCAAAAATGATTTTGTGTGATTTTTGAAAATAATGAGTCACTGGTTATGATCCGCCGGTATATGACAGCCATAAATCAGAGACGAGCCATTAAACGAGGACGTGCATAATGTTGAGAATATAATATTATTAGGACACGTCACTCAGAATGTTCGTTTCTGGTATTGTTAATTGAGAAATCAAATTGGTTAAATCAAGAAGATTTTGTGTTAATTTTCGAAATTAAATAAGTATTCGCAAGGATTTGTATTGATTTTCGGAAATTAAATAATTATTGCAAGTGGCTAAATGTATTATTAGGATTTCTTTTTAAACTCTAAAATACAGTATTAATGCTAGAAAAAAATACAGTCGAAATTTAATTTGGGGTTAAGGAATATTACATAATATTAGTGCGTATACGAAATGTAAGAAGACACAGTGCAGACATGGTTAGACGGAGGCCTGTATCACAAGTTAGTAAAAATATACCTAAGTATGTTCAGCTCAAAGTAGCTGTAACGCGTGATAAGACGCAGGACAAAATTTGCTAACATGTCTGACGGTAAATCTGAAGAAATCTCCCCGTGCTCATGTTGAGCTAAGATTATCTGAATGTTACATTTCAGATATAGCGGAGATGAAAGGTGAATATGAATGATTAGTGAGAATTATGTAAGCACAATTAAAAATTGGGAAAACGCGAATTGCTAAAGAACGAGAGTCATAAAGGGGGGGGGAATTTGTTAAAAAAAAGTAGGCAAACGTAAACAACAACGCGACAGCGAATAAGGTGAGGTAGATAATGCAGATATCAGTAGTAGGTTTAACGCTGATATGGGATTAAATGTTGATAATATTCATGAGAAGAATTTATCAATGAAGGAACGGTGCTCTCTCCTGATCAGGGAGAGGCAAATATCAGTAGTAGGTTTAACGCTGATATGGGATTAAATTTGATAAATTTCAAGAGAAAGAAATTATCAATGCGGTAACAAGGAGGATATTAGAGGAGTTAAAAAGTTGATAAATTTCAAGAGAAGAAATTATCAATGCGGTAACAGAGATCGCCCGGGGTTTGAGGATATGGTACAGATATCAGTAGATGTGCACGCTGATATTAACGCTTGATAAAATTCAGGAGAAGAATTCATCAAGGAGCATAAGCGTGATAAATTTATGGACAAGAATTTATCAATAAGCAGTTGCTGATGTAGCGGAGTATACCCCTTGTTGAGGGGAAGATATCAGCTTATGTGTAAGTTGGTACATGTGTAAGATGAGGTGTTGATAATAGTAAAGAGAAATACTAATATCACAAGTATACCATCATCGGGGGATATCAGTAGAAAGATACGCTGATATGTGACTAAGTTGATAACTTCAGGAGAAGAAGTTATCAACACATGAGATAGTATAAATGGGTTTAACTTTAAGAGAGAAAAAAAAGTAAACCAACGTACGAGCATCAGGTAAGAAAAAATGTTATTGTGTTACAGTGCCAGAGCTTTGCTAACTCATGGCGGCTGGAGGCATAATAACATTGGTGGCTGCAATGGATATGGGTAGTGATTACAGTAGAACCCATTGTTTTAACGGCTATATGTTGTTGGCAATAAACGCTATCAGACTACAGTTCGTCCAGCTGTTTTGTATGGTAAACTAAACATGTCATGCCATGCTTTCGCTGACCAAATGACTTTAGCACGTTATTACTATCACGAATCAGAATATCATTTAAAATCTATAGGCAAGCTGGTCCATTTGAATAAATTTACGGGTGACATTGTGTGGGGACCGCTCGACGAATTAGGTGACGACATAGATCTAATAGATGAAATAAATAGACTACCAAAATTAAATGACATAGATGACATTCCCTTAAGTCAAATGATAAAGAAGTTACATCGATCTAAGATCGTAACTATGACACCAGTAGAGAAACGCCACAGGTATGTTACCTTCACACTGGGAGGGTTAATGATTTTGATAATAGCGGGGTAGGTGCAGTGGGCATAGTATACTGGAGATACCCTGGAATAATTAATAAATTATTTAAAAAAAAAATTGAGAAAAATACGCAGCCTAGACTTTATAATACCTGCAAGTCACAAACATCAAGTGGTGAGAACACTGCCCTGTTGGCTCTGTCTGCGACGGTCAGAAATCCAATCAGACTGTCTTCCTGATGACTAGATATTATAGATAGAGTGTATGGTTAACGTGTGTAGGAGACGTCCTACGAGACACAGTTAATAGTTTTGAGATGATAATGACTGTAAATAAACACTATGTTCCAGAGGCAGTGGATGCTGAGAAGTGGTGTAGTTAAAATGTAAATTGTAAGTGATCATCGTGTATTTTTGAGAGTGTTTTCCACTCAAGACATTGTTCCAGAGAGAGAAGAGGAGATTATACATTATATTTTGATGAAGTAGAGAAACAATAATGTTATGTGACAAAAGAAAAATATAGGTGGAAGATGGTTGACCTCCGAAACTTATATTTTTATTTTATATATGATTTTACTAAGGGATTTGAAATATGTAATTCAAGCGTGTAAACAAGTTGGATTCCATAGGGGGAGGTATGTAACAATGTTAAGTAACAGGTGTCTAAATTGGGGGTTTCTGTAATTAAAGGGTGGAATAAACATTCTGCCCTGGGCTGTTTACATGAGAACCACCTGGTGGAGACGGTACTACGACAAGTACTAATTGTCATACAGGACGTCCCCTAGTTCTGGTGGCTTGTGTGAGTCGGTTCTGGGAAACAGCCCGGGAATGTCTGTGTATACCAAAGTAAGGATCCTGATAGGTGTAGACGGCATTTCATCAGAGGAAGTGACCGCACCCGTCGGGATCCGCTATAAAGGAAGGCGCCCACAGCCTTCGTGAGGAAATTCAGAGGAAAATTTAGGGGGAAATTCAGAGAGAAATTGGGGAGAATTCTAACAGAGACGTTTCGGGTTTGGCTAAGTTTAGTGGGAGTTGCTTCGGTATCTAACATCTTGTAGATCACTGAAGCAACAGCAAAATTATCAACAAATTACACAACGAGATATAGGTATTAACATCGTGTACTGAGAAATTGAATGTTTTACGCGTAATATATATTTTATATATATTCAAGACTTTATTATTTTATCCACGAGTGTTGTGTTTGCCGTGCCAGAACATTGGGACAACGATAGCGTGTCAACGTATATAAGACACGTTTACATTGGTGCGTATGACCAGGATTGTGTCAACGCATAGACCTTTTTACATTGGTGCCGTGACCAGGATTGGTGTCACGGATAAAACCCGCTTACATTGGTGCCGTGACCAGGATTTGTGTCACGGATAAAACCCGTTTACATCGTCGCCCGCCATTTTGCAGTAAATGGGACATAACTGTGCGTGTCATAGTCGACCACTGTTCTTTCAATTACATGTATTAGTAGTATATGTGAAGTGAAATTGTTGATTTTTTTCATCGTTATTCAATTAACATTATGCTCAAATGAAAGCAACTTCCTACTTCTACCACCACAAATTGACCATCGTCATTATTATATACTGTCGCATTTGGTGTGCACCTGTGAAGTAAAAACTTTCAGGGCTTAGGTGAAAACACACAGTCATGTAAAATGTCCCATAAATCAATCAAGTCAAGTAACAGAATAGTGCATACTTCTAGTCGCTTAGGCCTATTATTATGTTCTTGGATAGAAGTATGTATTACTTCTCGTGGTATTTTTACTTTCTGTCTGGTGACGTCAGTCTTTGTACTGTATTGTTCTGCATTGTGCATTTTTAAATTGTATGTAACATTTGATATAAATTCAGTTGTTCTATCATGTAACAGTCATATGATCTGCTTCCATGTAAGTTTAATAACCTAAATTCAAGCAGATATACGTCATAATTAAATCATCAAAGTACTACCAGAAAGTTTATCCAGTCAAAATAACATCAAAACGAGGTGTTACACTGGCTCCTATTTTTTTTTAATCGTATTTTCGCATTTTTAAATCCTGAAATTAACCTTTGACATTAAATATCCCCATATTTTATTTTTTCCCTTGAAATTAACAATTAGACATTGCAGATGACCTTGAATTACCATGCTAATACCAGAAAAATATTCTCCAGCAAAAATTTAATTTAACATTTGCGCATAAATTTGACACAATTGCGCATACATTTGACCTCTAAATTGACATTTTGACCTTGAATATAACCTTGAATCATCATAATATTACCAGAAATAGATTATACTGTCAAACCTCATCAACAATAGGTATTACACTTGTTCCTACCTTTATTTTATGCAAAATCATATATAAAACGGTGGTCCCCAAATTACATGTCATCTTGGATTTATTTAAAGTATGTTATCCTTCCACCGATTGGATTTTAGCAGATTTTCTATTGATGATTCTTAGCTGATTGGTGAAAAAAAATAAAAACTTACCCAATGTGTGGTGGGTCTTTTCAATTTGTTATTGGACTAAGATGGACAGCTGGTGTCTAGAGTTCAATGTGTTAATTACCTGGAACGCTCTTATTAAAGTGTTCTAGATATTGGACATAGCGATATCGACTTATAGCGATGTGGGCTAGCATGATAGAAGTAGACAATTTGATAAATATAGACATAAAATAATTTTACAGCTAAGCAGAACATTCTCACTGAAATCAATATGTGTTAAATGGGAGGTCGACTTCAAAGGGTGCTTTGAAAATATTCCCCCCGCTTATATTTTTGTAGACTTTTTTTCTGGAATCCCCGAAAGCTTTCTGAATACTTTGCCATTTTGCCATAAAAATAATTTTGTTGCAATTTGTTCTAGGTTGGGTCATTATTGAACGTACATTGACTGGACTGTCGGCGCTAATGTTGAAATTGCTCAATAGTAATAGTAGTATATATTTTTGGACAATTTGGAAATTTCTGAACAGATTTTTTTGTGGGAACCCTGTCAAGGGATAACACTTAGTATCTATGCGGACCATATCTCATGATACAAACCACAGGGGCGTGCACAGGGTGGGTGCAGATTTTAAAAAAATGCAACCCCCATATTTGTATAATTTTTACCTCTTGACCCTCCCCCCCCCTTAATCGGAAAGCTGCACACGCCCCTGGACCAGCGAACTTTCGCACCGTCTGACCATTGGACCTTCTGAATATAATGATGACCACTGTATATGTACTTGCTTGTGGACCATTTTCACATGGCAATATAAAACATAACGCATAAACATTTCATTAACATTTATATTATGAAACACTATAAATTAAATCCTTCGTTATTACACTTTATCATCAATTCAAATTAGGCATTATTACTGCTACACCAATTAAATATAGCCGACATACACAGTACAAGCTTTTAATATGAAAAACCTAGCAAAGTGGTCTAACTCAGGCAGTGTAGGCAAAATACAAGCATATTAAAACGTGTATGGTCCCTTAATGCTTTACATGATGGGAAAATGATGTAACAGACATGTATATTGCCATACTCTATGGCGAGGAACTTTTAATTTTTTTAACAGATACGAACACAGTTTGTATGAATAGATTCAAACATACGATGTGCTCAACCCAGTTCCTGGTAAATCAGGTACCTGAGGCAGCTGTACAGGTCCACTCCTTCCTTAGCATTTGAAGGAGGATCTAAATGGTGTTGAACCATTAAATCACAGCATAACTCGAACACACTCTCATCACAGGGAATTTCATTCCTGAATATGCATTCCCCCTTGCAAACGTCTATGTCCGACCTATCGCAGTCCAGACCAAAATGCTGACCACCATATGCTTCAGGGGCATTATACAGCATGAATGGCTTCCCAAAAGACGTCTGCGTGTGCCTGGAAGGTTGTATGTGATGGTAGCTCCAAGTATAAGCAACATGGTCAAGTTCAACCTGAAATGAAAAAGGATTTGCACAACATTCTGATGGAAAAATACTCACTTACAGAAAGGCCACGGCCGCTGTCAGCGTATGCAAAATAATTATTATGTTGATATAGTGCTGCAGCAATCAATCAAACAGTCCAGTATTTATTAAGTAACCCAAACTCAAATTTTAACACAAGTTCAACAAGTTTATTGTATCTCCATGAATTGTACAAACACATAGGAGAGATAATACATCATCATTATAATATGGCGTGCGTTATAAGTACAAAAACAAATAAAAATAGTTTAAATGAGTGGAATGAAGAGAATGTTTCAATTTAATTTTTTATGAAAATAGATAATTTGAGTAATTCTTTCTCATCATAAGAGTTTAGTATTTTTTTAAATTTCCAGTTTGAATGATTTGTGTGATACATTTCGGACATTTTTCTAATAATAACTAAGGCATTGCATTCTAATAAAAAATGATACTCATTACCAATTTTTCCCTGTTGACATAAGTTGCAATAGCGCTCTTCTTTAGGTATATTTAAGTGTCTTCCCAATTCTATTGCTAATTTATGATCGGAAACTCTAAATTTACACAACGTTATTCAATGATTATACGACAGCGTAAGTAGATAAGGCTCTAATGCAAAATCTGTTTTACATAGACGATAACTACAACATTTTCTAAGTGTATTAATATCAGAATACCATTCTTGCTTGAATTGATCTGTAAGTCGTGTTTTAACAATATACATACAACTATCAATATTATCTACAGCTTGTGTCAACCAGTAGAAGCCAAGCCCATTCACATTCAAAGTGTTTTCTACATATTTTAGCCATGGTGATTTGTAGTCATTATTATTGTACAACATTAATAATACATTATAGACCCTACTAGACAACTTATCTGGGTTAGTCAACATACTAGCCCAGTACTTCAAAATTATGCATTTAATTTCGATAGACGGTGGGATTTCTCCCAGCTCTCCTTAAACCATCCAAGTTGGTGTTGACGTTTTACAATGTAGAATGTGTTTACAAAATTTAACATGCAATTCTATTATCAAATCATTATTTTCAATACCCCACACTTCTGAGCTATAAAGCAATATTGGAAGTACCATGTTATGGAACAAGTCTAGTTGTACATCAATTGGTAGCTTCTGTATACGTGCTTTCTTTAATATCAAATACATAGCTTTACGAGCTTGATTCACCACATATTTTCTACATTCTGTAAATTTACTATTTGGTGTGAAAGGAACCCCTAGGTATTTAAAGTAATCAACAATTTCAATTTGTTTTTTATTGTACAAGTATACTCTAACTAAATGTTTTCTAGAACCAAATATAATTATTTTAGTTTTACTAACATTAACTTTCAATTTCCATTTTTCACAATACTTTTCCATACCATTTATTGCTGCTTGAAGCTTATCTGGGGAGTCAGCCAATATCATTGTATCGTCCGCATACAATAATATCAGTAATTTTAACATGTTTTCCAGTCTTGCATCCCCACCGAAAGACAGATAGTTATTCCCTTCTTGTAAAAGGTAGGATTCAAGGTCATTAACAAAAATAGCAAACAAAAGCGGAGATAAACTGTCGCCCTGGCGTACACCTATATTACAACAGAAATAATCAGATTTCTTTCCATTCAGCTCAACACATGATTTTACATTTTGGTATAATTGATACGCAACATATAGTCGATCTTATAGATGAGCTTTCATGGGTAATTAAGAATGAAATTAACTGAAGTTTAATTTCAAGTTATCAATAATTTAATAATGAAATTAACTGAAGTTTAATTTCAAGTTATCAATTAAAAAATAAATTAACTTAAGTTTTATTTCAAGTTATCAATAATTAAGAATGAAATAAACTCAAGTTTAATTTCAAGTTATCAATTTGGGCAAAAATCATAACAAGTGTCATATGTTAAGGTGAAATTACTCACTTGAATTTGGCGGAGAAAGCAGAATTGGATCAAATTCTTGTCAAGGAAATCACCAGTATATTTTCCCTCATGTTTCATCCCCGCGAACAGTTCGATCCAAAACTGAATGCATTGTTTTCGTAGCAGTGCCCACCACGCTTCGATCCTCTGGTTCGTTACACTTGTGCCGTAAATGAAACTTTTTTCATCTGCCATGGAGTCATGATGATTCCTTCTTAAAAACGTTTGAAGTTCTTTAACCAGTCCATTCTCGGTGCCCCGGTCTGCACGGACTCGTCGGGGGCATTTATTGTGCTCCTCAACAGCATTCATAAAATAACCTGCGATAACTTTTGGGTTATTGTTGGTTGTGTATGCTTTTAGCCATATAATATACCTGGAATAACCGTCTATGCAACCATGTATACAGATGCCATATGGTTTCAGCTTATCATAGCCGTCCATGTGCCAAGTAAAATTAGGACCACGATTCTGATATCGACGACGTATTAGTCTTCTTCGTCTTCTTAATTCCACCCCCGCCGGATCCAGTATTTGAAGTAACAGTCTAACAGTCTCTTGGGTAACAGTGAATCCATGATGCAAACATTTCAGGTGCATCCAACGATAACCATGCAATTGCCCTGATTTGGACAGTTGATCTTCTATGTACAATGCAACATGAACTAAGTCACTCATATTTTTTCGCCGATACAAATCCATCCTCTTCAGAACTCTTTGTAATTGACGCTGACTCAATGTCACTTGGTGGGTCGAGGCTAAACATATAATAATTTCCATCTGGCTCATACCAAGCCTGAAGTACATGGCTATAAGATTATCTCGATCCATGACAGAAACTGTTTGACAACTGGCTTCGAGGATATAAAACAAATATGTGCAAACCGGGTAGTGATCTTGCTTATACGTACCAGGGTGTGGTAGTATCATGTACGTACAAGGTAGTATCTTGTACGTACAAGATAGCAGAATTGCTATCTTGTACGTACAAGATAGCAGAATTGTTATCTTGTACGTACAAGGTAGTATCTTGTACGTACAAGGTAGCCGAAATGTTATCTTGTACGTACAAGATAGCAGAATTGCTATCTTGTACGTACAAGATAGCCGAAATGCTATCTTGTACGTACAAGATAGTATCTTGTATACGTACAAGATAGTATCTTGTACGTACAAGATAGCAGAATTGCTATCTTGTACGTACAAGGTAGCTGAAATGCTATCTTGTACGTACAAGATAGTATCTTGTACATACAAGATAGCCGAAATGCTATCTTGTACGTACAAGGTAGTAACTTGTACGTACAAGATAGCAGAATTGCTATCTTGTACGTACAAGGTAGCCGAAATGCTATCTTGTACGTACAAGATAGTATCTTGTACGTACAAGATAGCAGAATTGCTATCTTGTACGTACAAGATAGCAGAATTGCTATCTTGTACGTACAAGGTAGTATCTTGTACGTACAAGGTAGCCGAAATGTTATCTTGTACGTACAAGATAGTATCTTGTACATACAAGATAGCCGAAATGCTATATTGTACGTACAAGGTAGTATCTTGTACGTACAAGATAGCAGAATTGCTATCTTGTACGTACAAGATAGCAGAATTGCTATCTTGTACGTACAAGGTAGTATCTTGTACGTACAAGGTAGCCGAAATGTTATCTTGTACGTACAAGATAGTATCTTGTACGTACAAGATAGCAGAATTGCTATCTTGTACGTACAAGGTAGCTGAAATTCTATCTTGTACGTACAATATAGTATCTTGTACGTACAAGATAGCAGAATTGCTATCTTGTACGTACAAGATAGCCGAAATGCTATCTTGTACGTACAAGATAGTATCTTGTACGTACAAGATAGCAGAATTGCTATCTTGTACGTACAAGGTAGCTGAAATGCTATCTTGTACGTACAAGATAGTATCTTGTACGTACAAGATAGCAGAATTTCTATCGTGTACGTACAAGGTAGCTGAAATGCTATCTTGTACGTACAAGGAAGTATCTTGTACGTACAAGATAGCAGAATTGCTATCTTGTACGTACAAGGTAGCCGAAATGCTATCTTGTACGTACAAGATAGTATCTTGTACGTACAAGATAGCAGAATTGCTATCTTGTACGTACAAGATAGCAGAATTGCTATCTTGTACGTACAAGGTAGTATCTTGTACGTACAAGGTAGCCGAAATGTTATCTTGTACGTACAAGATAGTATCTTGTACGTACAAGATAGCAGAATTGCTATCTTGTACGTACAAGGTAGCTGAAATGCTACCTTGTACGTACAATATAGTATCTTGTACGTACAAGATAGCAGAATTGCTATCTTGTACGTACAAGATAGCCGAAATAATATCTTGTACGTACAAGATAGTATCTTGTACGTACAAGATAGCAGAATTGCTATCTTGTACGTACAAGGTAGCTGAAATGCTATCTTGTACGTACAAGATAGTATCTTGTACGTACAAGATAGCAGAATTTCTATCGTGTACGTACAAGGTAGCTGAAATGCTATCTTGTACGTACAAGGAAGTATCTTGTACGTACAAGATAGCAGAATTGCTATCTTGTACGTACAAGGTAGCCGAAATGCTATCTTGTACGTACAAGATAGTATCTTGTACGTACAAGATAGCAGAATTGCTATCTTGTACGTACAAGATAGCAGAATTGCTATCTTGTACGTACAAGGTAGTATCTTGTACGTACAAGGTAGCCGAAATGCTATCTTGTACGTACAAGATAGTATCTTGTACATACAAGATAGCCGAAATGCTATCTTGTACGTACAAGGTAGTATCTTGTACGTACAAGATAGCAGAATTGCTATCTTGTACGTACAAGGTAGCCGAAATGCTATCTTGTACGTACAAGATAGTATCTTGTACGTACAAGATAGCAGAATTGCTATCTTGTACGTACAAGATAGCCGAAATGCTATCTTGTACGTACAAGGTAGTATCTTGTACGTACAAGATAGCCGAAATGCTATCTTGTACGTACAAGGTAGTATCTTGTACATACAAGATAGCCGAAATGCTATATTGTACGTACAAGGTAGTATCTTGTACGTACAAGATAGCAGAATTGCTATCTTGTACGTACAAGATAGCAGAATTGCTATCTTGTACGTACAAGGTAGTATCTTGTACGTACAAGGTAGCCGAAATGTTATCTTGTACGTACAAGATAGTATCTTGTACGTACAAGATAGCAGAATTGCTATCTTGTACGTACAAGGTAGCTGAAATGCTATCTTGTACGTACAAGATAGTATCTTGTACGTACAAGATAGCAGAATTGCTATCTTGTACGTACAAGGTAGCCGAAATGCTATCTTGTACGTACAAGATAGTATCTTGTACGTACAAGATAGCAGAATTGCTATCTTGTACGTACAAGATAGCAGAATTGCTATCTTGTACGTACAAGGTAGTATCTTGTACGTACAAGGTAGCCGAAATGCTATCTTGTACGTACAAGATAGTATCTTGTACATACAAGATAGCCGAAATGCTATCTTGTACGTACAAGGTAGTATCTTGTACGTACAAGATAGCAGAATTGCTATCTTGTACGTACAAGGTAGCCGAAATGCTATCTTGTACGTACAAGATAGTATCTTGTACGTACAAGATAGCAGAATTGCTATCTTGTACGTACAAGATAGCCGAAATGCTATCTTGTACGTACAAGGTAGTATCTTGTACGTACAAGATAGCCGAAATGCTATCTTGTACGTACAAGGTAGTATCTTGTACATACAAGATAGCCGAAATGCTATATTGTACGTACAAGGTAGTATCTTGTACGTACAAGATAGCAGAATTGCTATCTTGTACGTACAAGATAGCAGAATTGCTATCTTGTACGTACAAGGTAGTATCTTGTACGTACAAGGTAGCCGAAATGTTATCTTGTACGTACAAGATAGTATCTTGTACGTACAAGATAGCAGAATTGCTATCTTGTACGTACAAGGTAGCTGAAATGCTATCTTGTACGTACAAGATAGTATCTTGTACGTACAAGATAGCAGAATTGCTATCTTGTACGTACAAGATAGCCGAAATGCTATCTTGTACGTACAAGATAGTATCTTGTACGTACAAGATAGCAGAATTGCTATCTTGTACGTACAAGGTAGCTGAAATGTTATCTTGTACGTACAAGATAGTATCTTGTACGTACAAGATAGCAGAATTTCTATCGTGTACGTACAAGGTAGCTGAAATGCTATCTTGTACGTACAAGGAAGTATCTTGTACGTACAAGATAGCAGAATTGCTATCTTGTACGTACAAGGTAGCCGAAATGCTATCTTGTACGTACAAGATAGTATCTTGTACGTACAAGATAGCAGAATTGCTATCTTGTACGTACAAGATAGCAGAATTGCTATCTTGTACGTACAAGGTAGTATCTTGTACGTACAAGGTAGCCGAAATGCTATCTTGTACGTACAAGATAGTATCTTGTACATACAAGATAGCCGAAATGCTATCTTGTACGTACAAGGTAGTATCTTGTACGTACAAGATAGCAGAATTGCTATCTTGTACGTACAAGGTAGCCGAAATGCTATCTTGTACGTACAAGATAGTATCTTGTACGTACAAGATAGCAGAATTGCTATCTTGTACGTACAAGATAGCAGAATTGCTATCTTGTACGTACAAGGTAGTATCTTGTACGTACTAGGTAGCCGAAATGCTATCTTGTACGTACAAGATAGTATCTTGTACATACAAGATAGCCGAAATGCTATCTTGTACGTACAAGGTAGTATCTTGTACGTACAAGATAGCAGAATTGCTATCTTGTACGTACAAGGTAGCCGAAATGCTATCTTGTACGTACAAGATAGTATCTTGTACGTACAAGATAGCAGAATTGCTATCTTGTACGTACAAGATAGCCGAAATGCTATCTTGTACGTACAAGGTAGTATCTTGTACGTACAAGATAGCCGAAATGCTATCTTGTACGTACAAGGTAGTATCTTGTACATACAAGATAGCCGAAATGCTATATTGTACGTACAAGGTGGTATCTTGTACGTACAAGATAGCAGAATTGCTATCTTGTACGTACAAGATAGCAGAATTGCTATCTTGTACGTACAAGGTAGTATCTTGTACGTACAAGGTAGCCGAAATGTTATCTTGTACGTACAAGATAGTATCTTGTACGTACAAGATAGCAGAATCGCTATCTTGTACGTACAAGGTAGCTGAAATGCTATCTTGTACGTACAAGATAGTATCTTGTACGTACAAGATAGCAGAATTGCTATCTTGTACGTACAAGATAGCCGAAATGCTATCTTGTACGTACAAGATAGTATCTTGTACGTACAAGATAGCAGAATTGCTATCTTGTACGTACAAGGTAGCTGAAATGCTATCTTGTACGTACAAGATAGTATCTTGTACGTACAAGATAGCAGAATTTCTATCGTGTACGTACAAGGTAGCTGAAATGCTATCTTGTACGTACAAGGAAGTATCTTGTACGTACAAGATAGCAGAATTGCTATCTTGTACGTACAAGGTAGCCGAAATGCTATCTTGTACGTACAAGATAGTATATTGTACGTACAAGATAGCAGAATTGCTATCTTGTACGTACAAGATAGCAGAATTGCTATCTTGTACGTACAAGGTAGTATCTTGTACGTACAAGGTAGCCGAAATGCTATCTTGTACGTACAAGATAGTATCTTGTACATACAAGACAGCCGAAATGCTATCTTGTACGTACAAGGTAGTATCTTGTACGTACAAGATAGCAGAATTGCTATCTTGTACGTACAAGGTAGCCGAAATGCTATCTTGTACGTACAAGATAGTATCTTGTACGTACAAGATAGCAGAATTGCTATCTTGTACGTAAAAGATAGCAGAAATGCTATCTTGTACGTACAAGATAGTATCTTGTACGTACAAGATAGCAGAATTGCTATCTTGTACGTACAAGGTAGCTGAAATGCTATCTTGTACGTACAAGATAGTATCTTGTACGTACAAGATAGCAGAATTGCTATCTTGTACGTACAAGATAGCCGAAATGCTATCTTGTACGTACAAGATAGTATCTTGTACGTACAAGATAGCAGAATTGCTATCTTGTACGTACAAGGTAGCTGAAATGCTATCTTGTACGTACAAGATAGTATCTTGTACGTACAAGATAGCAGAATTTCTATCGTGTACGTACAAGGTAGCTGAAATGCTATCTTGTACGTACAAGGAAGTATCTTGTACGTACAAGATAGCAGAATTGCTATCTTGTACGTACAAGGTAGCCGAAATGCTATCTTGTACGTACAAGATAGTATCTTGTACATACAAGATAGCCGAAATGCTATCTTGTACGTACAAGGTAGTATCTTGTACGTACAAGATAGCAGAATTGCTATCTTGTACGTACAAGGTAGCCGAAATGCTATCTTGTACGTACAAGATAGTATCTTGTACGTACAAGATAGCAGAATTGCTATCTTGTACGTACAAGATAGCAGAAATGCTATCTTGTACGTACAAGGTAGTATCTTGTACGTACAAGATAGCCGAAATGCTATCTTGTACGTACAAGGTAGTATCATGTACGTACAAGATAGCAGAATTGCTATCTTGTACGTACAAGGTAGCCGAAATGCTATCTTGTACGTACAAGATAGTATCTTGTACGTACAAGATAGCAGAATTGCTATCTTGTACGTACAAGATAGCAGAATTGCTATCTTGTACGTACAAGGTAGTATCTTGTACGTACAAGGTAGCCGAAATGTTATCTTGTACGTACAAGGTAGTATCTTGTACGTACAAGATAGTATCTTGTACGTACAAGATAGCAGAATTGCTATCTTGTACGTACAAGATAGCCGAAATGCTATCTTGTACGTACAAGATAGTATCTTGTACGTACAAGATAGCAGAATTGCTATCTTGTACGTACAAGGTAGCTGAAATGCTATCTTGTACGTACAAGGTAGTATCTTGTACGTACAAGGTAGCCGAAATGTTATCTTGTACGTACAAGATAGTATCTTGTACGTACAAGATAGCAGAATTGCTATCTTGTACGTACAAGGTAGTATCTTGTACGTACAAGGTAGCCTAAATGTTATCTTGTACGTACAAGATAGCAGAATTGCTATCTTGTACGTACAAGATAGCCGAAATGCTATATTGTACGCACAAGGTAGTATCTTGTACGTACAAGATAGCCGAAATGCTATCTTGTACGTACAAGGTAGTATCTTGTACGTACAAGATAGCAGAATTGCTATCTTGTACGTACAAGGTAGCCGAAATGCTATCTTGTACGTACAAGATAGTATCTTGTACGTACAAGATAGCAGAATTGCTATCTTGTACGTACAAGATAGCAGAATTGCTATCTTGTACGTACAAGGTAGTATCTTGTACGTACAAGGTAGCCGAAATGTTATCTTGTACGTACAAGGTAGTATCTTGTACGTACAAGATAGTATTTTGTACGTACAAGATAGCAGAATTGCTATCTTGTACGTACAAGATAGCCGAAATGCTATCTTGTACGTACAAGATAGTATCTTGTACGTACAAGATAGCAGAATTGCTATCTTGTACGTACAAGGTAGCTGAAATGCTATCTTGTACGTACAAGGTAGTATCTTGTACGTACAAGGTAGCCGAAATGTTATCTTGTACGTACAAGATAGTATCTTGTACGTACAAGATAGCAGAATTGCTATCTTGTACGTACAAGGTAGTATCTTGTACGTACAAGGTAGCCTAAATGTTATCTTGTACGTACAAGATAGCAGAATTGCTATCTTGTACGTACAAGATAGCCGAAATGCTATCTTGTACGTACAAGGTAGTATCTTGTACGTACAAGATAGCCGAAATGCTATCTTGTACGTACAAGATAGTATCTTGTACGTACAAGATAGCAGAATTGCTATCTTGTACGTACAAGGTAGTATCTTGTACGTACAAGGTAGCCTAAATGTTATCTTGTACGTACAAGATAGCAGAATTGCTATCTTGTACGTACAAGATAGCCGAAATGCTATCTTGTACGTACAAGGTAGTATCTTGTACGTACAAGATAGCCGAAATGCTATCTTGTACGTACAAGATAGTATCTTGTACGTACAAGATAGCAGAATTGCTATCTTGTACGTACAAGGTAGCTGAAATGCTATCTTGTACGTACAAGGTAGTATCTTGTACGTACAAGGTAGCCGAAATGTTATCTTGTACGTACAAGATAGTATCTTGTACGTACAAGATAGCAGAATTGCTATCTTGTACGTACAAGGTAGTATCTTGTACGTACAAGGTAGCCTAAATGTTATCTTGTACGTACAAGATAGCAGAATTGCTATCTTGTACGTACAAGATAGCCGAAATGCTATCTTGTACGTACAAGGTAGTATCTTGTACGTACAAGATAGCCGAAATGCTATCTTGTACGTACAAGGTAGTATCTTGTACGTACAAGATAGCAGAATTGCTATCTTGTACGTACAAGGTAGCCGAAATGCTATCTTGTACGTACAAGATAGTATCTTGTACGTACAAGATAGCAGAATTGCTATCTTGTACGTACAAGATAGCAGAATTGCTATCTTGTACGTACAAGGTAGTATCTTGTACGTACAAGGTAGCCGAAATGTTATCTTGTACGTACAAGGTAGTATCTTGTACGTACAAGATAGTATCTTGTACGTACAAGATAGCAGAATTGCTATCTTGTACGTACAAGATAGCCGAAATGCTATCTTGTACGTACAAGATAGTATCTTGTACGTACAAGATAGCAGAATTGCTATCTTGTACGTACAAGGTAGCTGAAATGCTATCTTGTACGTACAAGGTAGTATATTGTACGTACAAGGTAGCCGAAATGTTATCTTGTACGTACAAGATAGTATCTTGTATGTACAAGATAGCAGAATTGCTATCTTGTACGTACAAGGTAGCTGAAATGCTATCTTGTACGTACAAGATAGTATTTTTTTTATTGCATGTCGTTTCCAGAGCTTCGTATTTATGTGACACTGTAATACGATAAAAAACAGTACAGACCATTGATGAGATGAATGATGTACAGATTAATATGATGTGGGTTTGGGGTGCTAGGGCACGGTCGGTTGTTGAGATCGTTTTTCCTTCACTCGCCCGATAACATAGGGGTTCTGGGCATGTCTGGGGGATTTACCCTAGGCCTGTCCATACATCTGAATCTGGTCGGATAGTCCCCAGAGTGACAATAGCTGAAGGTAACTATATTGCCGGTTGTTTAAGGCTACCACAGCCAACATCAGTGCCTGCACTGACATTGAAACTTAAACAGTACATATACACTAATTAGTCATAGCAATTTCCTTCTTCTAGAGTCATTGGCGGCTATCTTGAATTTGACATTTTTCTGCTAGTCAGATTTTGAAAGACTTTCTCCTGCTTTTAAATACATCTCATTAGTGAAAAAACCTCTGGAAAATATCTTTGGTAGGCTTATAATTTGTCGGGGTGTGCCAGTGGATGTTTGCATAAATCGACGACCTAGTATCTCCGCTTGTAATCAACACAATTTCATGACGTTTATATCAAAATGTTCTCTTTTACAAAAGGATTACAAGGCTTTGAGTCACGAAATAGTCACATTTATCATTTATTTTCAATTTAGGATATGTAATGATTGAAATAGTACGGTATTTAAAATATACGTATCATATCGTCATACGTATCAAAATCTTGCTATATTGCTTATTTATATACCTTAAATTGCAAATAGATTATAGGCGTGACTATTTAGTGACTCAGAACCTGTTTCAATGGAATCATTATGGCAATAAATGCACATGTAGACATTTAAATCATCAAGTTATGTTGATTACAAGCCGAGATATAGCGGTTTCAACATTTTGGCGGCCATCTTGGACGCCATCTTGAATAATGGAAAAGGCTCCAGCGGGAATCACGGGGAGTTTTAGTATGTTGTTTCTAATGGTATTTGGAAGGTATCCTGAAAAATTCAGCTTGGGCATATTTTTTCCCCTTCAGCCTGTTTACAGGTCTAATACTATTCGCCTATCAGGGGGAATTCATTGTATGTAGGGAGATTGGGGCGCATTGAATACGTCATAACGTTTTTCCCTATTCTTAGATATAGTAGATCTGGTAATATTTGCTGGGTTAATTTGTCCTAAATAAAAGGTGCATCAGTCTTAAAGTCAATTTGGAGACTATTAGTCACAAAATAAAAACACAACTTATTTCTAAATTGATATGTCTCAAGCTAGTTAAGATTTACCCTAATATACCGTTTAATTAAGACTATATAACAAGTAACTGTTTATTTATATTATGTAATGCATAAAAATGGGGGAAAACCGAAGCCCCGGCACCCCTTTACTTCAGGTCATGCATCAGCCATTACACAAAAAATCACAATTTTCCACATCCCGCGAAAAGTGGGCAATATGTTTTGATCAACTGGACTCTCTGACCAAAACACAGTGCAAAATCGGCTTATACCAATACGTCTTATAGTGTAATAATTAAGACTGACTTTTATGTTCAAATGATAATTATATTATGATTCATAAAAGCTACATATCATCCAACTAAACAAAGACAACTAACCGTGGAGATTATCACCTTTAACCAGGAAGTAAACAGCCGTTTTGAAATACAGCGTGCGGTGAGTAATAAAAATCTACAGGGGGGGGGGGGGGTATCTATTTTGAAATACATAATTCCATTTTGTTCGCGACATATACTCCAATATACTACAATGAATACCGGAATCAATGGTGGATGCCGTTTGTATCTATATTTATATGGTTTTGTGGAAATTTGAGATTCAACCTACAAATCAGGGAAAGTTATCATCACAAAACATTGTGAGACAGGAAAGTGGTCGCCACATGGGACACCAATGGTCGTAACATTAAAAATCAATATTAAAAAGTAAGGACACAACAAAATCGTCGTAATGGGCGTAACATTTTTTTAACATTTTCCCTCAATTTTCTGCTTCCAGATTTTATTGTACAACTGATTATCATAATTTGGTCCTCCTATATGCAGAACTGACACAGGCGAGAAAACAAAATGGCGCATTGGCTCACGCTGTCAAAACTAGTAATGATATGCGAATATCTTTCAGCTCAATTTCAGAATAAATGTATACACAGGCACGTTACCACTGAGCTCGCGTCGCTCGATCGTTCATCTCACTCCCTGCGCTGGCTATTAAGACTTTAGCATACCGGGTGGTACTTAAATGGGTACGCTGAAAAGTATGTAATTAGGCTATGCAATCAAACTAGTCTAATTAAACTATTATAATGACGTTATTCTGATTTATTTTTATTGCATGTTCAAAAAATTTGAACGCTTTTCCACGTGTGAATGTACACGCCAGAAGAACGTCAGACCAGCGCCAGTCTAACGCTAGGCACAAGTAGAGCACACGCTCTAAATTCGTTTGTCCCAGTCGGACATGTATAAGCGAGGCACAGTCCACGCATGAAAAAAAATGAGTCCGGATTGTGAAAAACGTCGCAAGCTGGTAGCAAATGCACAGCGTGTCTTCAACGCAAAGGGCGAAAAAGCAGAGCTTTCCTAACGCTGGGCGGACCGCCGGCGTGTGCCCAGCGCCTACTTCGAGCTCTCATGCAGTGCAGCCATGCGATACAAAGCAAATGTATTTGGCGTTGACATAACGTTGTTTTAGCGCGCCTTGCGTGTTTCTGGCGATATTCTGGCGTGTACGTTTATGCGTTCATATGCGTTCAATATTTCAACCATACCCAACTTCCTTTGGCGATTATACTGTGCGCACAAAAATATTCGTAGCGTTAGTGCAGCGCGCTCCACGAACCAGTAACAAGTGCTAACGCACGACCGACGCACGACCGACGCTCTGGCAAAAAATAATCAATTTTCAGTGCGTGTGTCGTGCGTCGACTATGTGTGACTGAGCCTTACGGCTAGAAAAAAACTCAAAAATGCCGGCACTGAGCGCGCATATAGCGCCCATCCAACGTGTTCCTAACACATGTCAAGCGAACATATAACGTATAATGTGGCGTGTTAAATTATCTCTGACTTATCCGCGCCTCACGCTGGCGATGCGCGGTGTATTCCGTAACTTTGTCGCCCTACTAACGCACAACGCGGTGGCGAAACGCTATATTGTCGCTGATTTATACACCTGATTTATTTGTAATACACTGTATATTCGTGATAAACTGGGCCAGTTTATCCTATATGTGCACAAAGGTGGCCTAAAATCCCATCCCTGGTCATGCATTATGTTTTCCATAACTGTAAAGTGTTGAGTAAATTATAAACAGTAAGTGATGATAACGGGTTTCGAATAATCAAGAATAAATACTTGTTTAATGATAAATGATTGAAGGTTGAGATACGATTATCTTAGTGAAATCGAATAAGTGAAATAGGCCCTAGCTGCTCTTAAGGACTTTAGATATGGTTAAAATGATTTGAAAACTTGATGGTCGGAGGCGGCATCGTGATGTCGTTAATTACATGCATACCGCGTTTCACGTCGGGGGTCGGGGTTTGTTCGCTACTCTCAAAGAAACAATATGTTTCGTCTCCATCGACTCGTGAAAGTGGCAATATTGTGTGTATCCCCGTGATCGAGAGGTAGCGTGTTTCACCTAGCGTGATGATAGTGTCAACTCATTTATTCATGCATTCTTTCGTTCATTCCATTCTTAAAACAAACCACTACATTATTTTCTTTGTCTGACCACTACATTCTGAGCCGAGAAAGGAGAGTTATTGTTGACCAAGTACAGACAAATTATCATGGTAGGCCTGTGGTACTATAATCAATCAGGCTTGACTGAGCTGTTGATTATGAGGGATCCTCATTATTAGGTGATTATGGTCGGATGTGTTTTAAGTCAATTTATACCCTCGGAGCTCTACATTCTTAGCTGTGAAAAAGGCCTCGGCCTTCGGCCTCGACCCTTTTCAATATGAATGAAGAGCTCATCGGGCTTTATCCTGTACTTAATTGCTTATTACTATACCCCAACACATTGATACATTTATTGTCCAGGTTCATTGTTTAGGTCAATAATTGTAAGTTATAACCAAAACACACCACGTGATATTGCTTTGGTGCTGGCCCACCGTCTACTAGGCTGGCCCAACATCAAAACAAGATTGCTTTAATGTCTCGTGGTTGCTGGAATATGTCAAGTTTTAAGCGTAAGGCTATTTTATGTTGGTTTGAATCTGACAATCACTTAGCAATGCATTCTTTAAAAGATTAAAGATATGAACGGCCGAAGACAGAAATGCAGTATTTAAAGAGTTAACGAGCTCTCTGCTTCAGCTACGGCGAAGCATTTGAGCAAAACATGTTTGTGTATGTGCATGAGTTACTGATTTATTAGCATCCAGCACATCACATTAGTACCATGTCTACCGTTCGTAGATGTATTTAAAAAACCTGATTTACAACGTTGATACGCGGTGGTCGTTTCAAGTAGGTGGGTCGTCACCATTCGTTGATCACATGTTGTGGTCCAGCCCGCATGCACAGCATTGTCAACGTCCTGAAGAGTGGGGCTTTCGCTAGATAAATATTATTGATCAGTGAACTGAAACGACTCATCTGCTTCAATTTGGCAAGATGCATACATGATTTTATATGGTTGATTTACTATTACTCTAGAGTGATTACTTTATGGATGCCAGTCTACCTACGAAATATAGTTTGCGGCTTGGGCATAGGGTAATGCCCGAGGTGCTCTACATTATTAGCTGTGGAAAAGGCCGAAAGTCGACACAGCTAAGAATGTAGAGCTCCTAGTGTTTTAATTGGCTTAAAGCACATCTGACCATAATGAGGATCTCTTATAATCAACAGCTCTGCCACACCTGATTTATTATAGCACCATAGACCTACCACGATAATAATGGTCTGTACTTGACCAACAATAACTCTCTATTCCTGGCTTAGCATGTCGTGGTCGGACAAAGCAAAAAATATAGCTGAGGAAAAGGCTGAGGCCAAACTGACTTAAAACACATACAGCTATAATGAGAATCTCTCATAATCAACAGCTTGGTCACACCTGACTGATTATAGCACCATAGCCTTTTCACGATAATTGGTCAGTATTTGATGAACAATAACTCTCCATCCCTGGCTTAGAATGTAGTGGTCAGACAAATGAAGTAAAGTAGTGGTGTGTTTTAAAATTATTTTAAATACACCTGGGGAAATATAAAATGGATAAACACAATCTGGGTGACACCGGCCTTATGCACTTAGAGTTGCTGTTGAGCTCTCTGACAGACAGTTTTTCCAAGAGCCTCTTTGCATTCAGCATTGGCGTAATATTATATTATATTGGGATGTAGTAATGTCATTTTCTGCTCCGGTGTTAAAGCTGCATGTCTGGTAATCTTGCGAGGTAATGCTTCGCTCTGAAATTCGGGTTTTGTAGAACCGTACAATGTAACCAGACGTATAATGTAACCGGTTACATTATACGTCTAGTTACATTATCATGATTATGCGTGTAACAGTGTTAAAACTGCCGAGCCCGGTGATCGAGCCATCATAATTACTCCAGTCCGCCATACACACACCCGGCTACATGCGGTCACAGGGAAAAACGTAATTTGTAACCAGCACTGACATATATTGTAACCGTACTTTTTATTGCTGTAAATTTGCCAG
>CAXHKU010000948.1:0-42500 GCA_964017125.1 Flabesymbios commensalis | reverse complement strand
CTGAATTATATACATATGGAAAATCAAATCAAGTTTATTCTCATAATCTTGTTAGAAGACATGAGATATAAAATATAAAAGGTCTGCATTATTATTTGTTTAGCAGGAAGGCATATAGTAGAATTACAACATTATTCTTTTAATCCTTCAGCATTCCTAACGATAATTTGTTTTGTAGTTAGTGAATTCAAGGAATAATAACAATAAATATTAGTAGTTATGAGCCAATGAGCCCATGTTGCTTAACCTTTACAGCGCGGGGATCGACTTTAGTCGTCAGAATCTGACGTCTGTGGACGTCAGATTATGACGACTAAAGTCGCTCCCCGCACTGTAAGAAGCAACATGGGCTCATTGGCCGTAAACCCATAACATAGGTATTCAAATGAATCAGAAAGAGCTAACTAAGACATTTATGATGGTTTTAAATAAAAAAAAAACACTTTGGCCTCCGAGGTTTTTATGAAAAAAATTCAGCGCCTTAAGGGTTATTGTTGGTCCAGTATCGCAGGCTGTGTTTTTGGGAATAACTGTTGCGGTACACGCATGCGTGATCGGCTCAAATATATAAGTGAGTGAGCAAATGGGTGAATTCTTCAACGTTAACTGCTTGAAATACGCTTATTCAAACCAGTGTCTAAGCGGTTTACCTAAGATTGACCCACCACTTGAGTAATATAATATCTCGTCTTTACAAAAAGATGTGTACATTAAGATAATTCCATGTGCGTTCCTGGCAGGCAAGCTGCAAAATTATAAGCGTAATCATTTTAATCACGGACATCTCAGAATAACACTAGACGTTGCTCCAGTGATGGTTTAGTGATGGACTAGCGTCGAAGACGATGGGCCAACATCAACTCAACATTGGGTGAACGTTTTCTGTTTGCTGGGATAATGTAATAATTTCAAAAATGGCCGATCAATATAATGGCTACTTTGTCACTGCGGATGTATACCTTTGCAAACATCAAGATAACAAACTTTACACCATTGATTTCTTCACAATGTTTTTGGAAAAAAACTACCGTGTTAAACTACGTATTTGTTAAAGTACACAATCATGTTACATAATTTATCTTATTTTTGTACAAAATGTACAATGTATGAGAAGGAATCTCCGAATATTTTCTTCCAGATATAAAAAACAAGTTTCAGCTACATATAACTCATTTTCTTTTTCAGAAATATGATTATGAAGTTGACAGCAGTTTTGCTCTTCGCTCTCGTAAGCGTGGCAATAGGCAATGACACTTGTGATGTGTAAGTGCATGAAGTATTGATGTTTTTTTCTTAGTTGATATTCTAAAGAAATTCTCGAGATAGACTTTGGATATTTGTTCTATGTTGTAAGATGTGATCGTAAGAATAAATAAAAAAGAATCAGTAAGAAAGTCCGGCATTCTTCTGAAATGCCCAGCGTGACAGCAGCGCTAGTTTACTCGCGACACCAGTCAGGGATAGTGTCGAAACCACTGCAATGCTGTAAAGTTGGAAATATGATATCGTAACTGAACATGATTTATACAGCCAGTGCTTTTAATACTGGGCCGCGGTCTACATCTCATTTCTGGGGGGTTGCAATGGGTTTAGAAAATGACGAATGCCAAGATAGCAACCTAGAGCGAATATTTTATTCGGGTTCTTAAAGGGCCATTGACGAAAATGCTATTATTTTAAAACTTTTTTTCCTAACTCTAATAAAAAAACGCATAAGGTGGCATTTTGGCACCCGGTAGTCATATCATTTGGAAAAAACCCTCAAGATAGTAAATTGAGGTTGCTGTTCATATCTGCCAGACTGATACGACCGACACACAGTAAGACAAAATTGTGGCCTACTTTAGTTTTCTATATATTATCTTGCATATCTATGTAAAATGTGTATATATTTATTTACTAGAGAAATTTACAAGAGAAATAAAATAATCAGGTGACTGTCTCTACGCTGGTATTAAAGGGTCGTTTCTGCAACGTGGCGGAGTAGCAGATAAGACGCGTTCATACCAAGGCCTCCATGTGTAATATAGGAAACAAGTCAACAATATTATTGTCTTTTAATTTACATGTATCTTTTCCAGAGAACAGCAGGACCCCACCGTTTACCTGTTTGGCTACGGATACAGTTTTGGTCCTTATGAATATTTGTAAGTATTGTGTTGGTTGCGTTTTCAATTGTAATAATATTCCTAGCCTTTGTCCTTGCTACACCCCATAGACCTGTGTGTTTTTGTTTAATTTGAGAATTATTTGAGTTGGAATATTTGACCATGCCGCTGATTGAAAGGCAATTTGTCATTTAAAAGGCGATATCAATAGCGGTGGAAATATTGCAATCTGACAATAGTGTCACGGTCTAGGGACTGGGGTCTGGCTTTAATCTTGTCAGGATGCCGCATTTACCCTCAGCACATGACCGCGCACATTGTAAGTTTTGAACTAGCCCCGCTCTCCCTCAGTTTAACTGGACTACTCTAATCAAGCAACAAATCTAAAATGCGGACGGAAACATATATAAAAAAATCGGACTGGCGGAGATGACGGACAAAAAGATTAATGCAACAATTAAAGAAAGAAGAGATAGATGGAAATAAGACATTCATTAATTTACATGACACTAGTCCTAGTAGGCTGGGCCTAAACATGCCTGTCAGAATTTACACTCCCAATCGACAAAGCTATTCAGACCACAGGTCTGGTGATAATAACATAAACTACCAAAATATAATAAAATAGAATTAAAAGAAAGAAAACACAATATAATTTTAACGGGGCCAAGTGAGCTTATAATAAACAGGACTGATAAAATATAGGACTAATCCAGTTACTGACTAACCCTGGGCCTAGCTCTCGCTACACAGGCTACTCCCAACAATACAGCCCTGGGTTTGACACTAACCTCCTTGATCAGACCGTGCACCCTTCTACCTCATCCCCTTTTCATCACCTCTGGTTCACTGTCCGACTAGCACGTGTAATCTAGTCCACACACAGTGACCAGTTACTTAACACAAATACTCACTGTCCGACTAGCACCTTCCTGCCCCAAATCGTCAGGTCTCTAGCTGGCCTAGTCCACGCACAGTGGTAGATGACTTAGCCCTTTGACTTCCAGGCCGGAATGCATGCCAGGATCCAGATATACTGGTGTAGGAGTTCTATTTTTCGTCATTTGAAGCTGGAATTGCTAACGCAATTTCCAGCTTCAAATGACGAAAAATACATAAATGTAGTATATATTTGACGAAAATTTGTGTCATTTTATGGTTACGCTCATTGACGAATGACGACGGAAATTTCCGTCATGTATGGTAGTGAAAAGGTTAACAATTAAATAATAAACATAAAACTATAGACTCATCATGCCCGTCTCTGTCTTTACGTGGTAGCACGGCCTGATCCAGAAGGGTAACGTCACTGTTCCGTCACTGTGTTGGTTGGAGTCCTGTCGGGAAGAGGCTGAGATCCCCCCATCCCAGTGGTTTTGTCAACTCCCAAATGGGTCACTATATTACTACGCCGAGTAAGATCGATGCTAAATATTATTTAGTATCGATCCCATTCGGCTCCAGAATTTATTATTAAAGGGACTGGCCCAGGCTAAAATCATCAAAAAATCGGTGATTTTATTTCGGGTTCTTAATATGACCATATGATGTAAACATGTACATAGACTAGAACTGCAAATTTTTATAATTTTTGTGCTGCGCATTCATCAGTTAGACTAGATATAGAGACGAAATTCCCGCATTTCCTATTTTTGACATGGTTGTCAATAATTGGAAATCAGGAATTTCGTCCCTATATCTAGCCTGACTGGTGAATGCGCAGCACAAAAATTATAAAAAAATTGCAGTTCTAGTCTATGTACATGTTTACATCATATGGTCCTATTAAGAACCCGAAATAAAATCACCGATTTTTTTATGATTTCAGCGTGGACCAGTCCCTTTAAGCTAACCACATAATATTTGAGGATATTTCAACAGTAAGAAATAGCTGGACACATGTTTAATTAAAATTATAAGACTGATGCCACGTGAGAAAATAGTACAGAGGACTGACATCCAGGAGAGGAGTGCGAGTCCACTGATCCAGGTATCGAATTTGGACCACAGTAAAACAACTTCGTCCTCAAGTAAATGATAATCCTTTGCTCATCAGGTCAAAACTGGTATTTGAACTTGATGAGGCAAGGATCCACAATTAAATTATAGAAAGAATAACGCTAAATTAGTCCACTGAATTCAGATCACAGTAGCCTTTTCGTCACAATAGCGTAACCCGGCAAACACAAAACATTGATATAACATCCATACAACGCCGGCCCAACGACTTTGACGTTGGTTCAACATTGTATAAATGTTATGCAAATGTTTTGTGTTTGCTGCGATGTGTGTAGGGCGATACGTTAATTTAATACCCGATTTTGGAAAATCAAGCCATACCAAGGTAATTTGAAAACGAGGTAAAGCTGATGGCGAGATCACCCTGGTCGGTCTGAAATTGTACAAGAAGGGCTTCAAATTAATCATCACAACGCGGAAATATTTTGTATAAAACATGGAGACCAAATGGGTTTTTTTCAATTTGAAATCATCATAAATGTCTTGGTTAGTTCTTTCTGCTTTGTTTGAATACGTATGCTATGGGTCTACGGCCATTATTAAGAAGTTTAATTCTTTCAGTTCGGGGACCGTCTTTATACGTCAGAATCTGTCGTCTACAGACGTCAGGCTCTGACGTATAAAGACGGTCCCCGCGCTGAAAGGGTTAACACATTGCCTGGCGGGACACACGCTATCAAGAGTACTATTATTATCACATCATTTCAAACACTGGCATTCCCACAAATATAGATTTGATTAGCAGGGCTCAAATACAAAATACAAATCGTCATAATTGTCTTACTTGGGTCTTTCCGATTCATTTGAATACTTATATGTTATGGGTCTACAGGCATTAAAGCCTTAGATATACGTCTACACACGTAAAATTCTGGGGTCTAAACTTGATATCCGCACTGTAAGGTTTTTAAATGTCTCTTCACGTCCTGTTGCTGATCATGTGTGTGATTATGCGCCATGCAGATTGATAACACTGCCGTGCAATAGCCAATATCTGCTTACTTTACAAGCAAGCAGATACAGCCTTTTGGCTTTGCATAACATATGGACGCCTTTATGCACAACTGAGCCAACCCCCAAAAATTCAAAATTCAGTTAAGTGTGACAAGTGATAGACATTATGAATAGCCTTTATTTAAAAATTAGCTGGAAGTCCAAATTGCACCCAACACAAAAACAGGACATGTAAAATCTTAAGATTGATTTATGCACAGCTGGACCAACCCACACATGTATTTCTTCCATCAGCCTAACAGTCCCCGTTATTTCACCTAAGCTGTAAACGTTAGACGTATTTTACTATAGATATTTCACATCTAGATCCACAGAAGACGTCTATAATCTGTAATGTGCTTTTTGATGTATTTTTCAACATTTTGTTAAATTGGCAATAACTGTGGCTTGGTCCACATAAATTAAAATATTACAATTTATTGATGCACAACTGGACCAACCCACACCTTTATTTTTCCAATCATCTTCGCATTCCCCGTGATTTCATCAAAACTTTGAAAAGGTAGCCCTACAAGTATTTTTATTATAATAGATCTACGGAAGATATAGATAACTGCAATCTGCTTATTTTATAAATTTTCTATATATATTTGTATTTGTTTAATTTACAATAAATATGAGTTGGTCCAGTTGTGCATGAAGCAGTATGGTCATTCTTATTTATGCACAACTGGACCCCATGCATCTTACTTTAGGCAGCGAGGCTCAAAACCGAAGGTATCTGAAGATGTGGATATTTTCCTATATAGATAATGTGAATGAAGTGTGTCAGTTTAGCTCAATATTTTCCTCATTCATGCTCCTGAATTTACAGTAGAACATAAACGTCAACTGCAAAATTATCTCAAAACGAACTTTTTGGGGTTGCTCCAGTTGTGCATAAAGGCGTCCATAATTATACGGTGAGGTGTGTGTATTATTATGGTGTAAGACAAAAAACTGTTTTTTCAGGAATGACGATGGCGAGCTTATGGGTCTGGGGTATGACATTGTGCGCACTGTCTGTAAAACAATGAACAAGAAATGTGAACACGCTGTCTACTACGACTACAACTTGGCCTACAACGACCAGAAAATCTCGCCAGGTTGGTAACCCTATTCTCAGTATTCTGCCCTGAAAACTAAAAGGCCTTTTGGTTTTGCACGGCAGTATTTTCCCTTATGTTGATTTAATTAACCCTTTAACTCTTCCTTCACCGACTTCCCCCTGATAAAACTACTTCCAGAAACCGACTTCTTTGTTAAGGAGAACCCCTGAGGTGGTCCCTGGGAATATACAGGTTATAGTTATGCGCATACGCACATCGCACAATATAAAAATGCAAGAGAACATTGCATCCATGTCACTGACCATTCTGATTTGCGATTTTCAACCAGGCATGTAATTAAATATCTATATTGCAATTAATGCATATACACATGTGGATTTCGCATAAATGCGAATTTGGTAAAGGAGGGTAGTTTTCGCATAAATGCAAAATTGGCAAAGGAAAAGTCCTCGTGGCGCATCAAATCATCATTTTGCATCTCTGGAAGGGTTTTGAAACTAATATCTTCGGGAAACTTTTTCAATAATATCTGTCAATTTATTTTTATTCGGCCACTAAAAGTAATGAATGTCCACTAAAAGACAAGAATTACGAAAACAATTCGCGGCTTGTGGTCGATAACAATAGCCTATTTTAATGGTAACTGCTGAGTCTACATTAATTCCCCATCAGTTTTGTCCATGTACCATTGTTCTTGTCAGTATGTGTCCTGCTTTTCCTAATTATTTTATGTTATCTATCTTTGCTGAAACAAATATGCTTCATACTTAAAGACATGGCTTAGATAATAGATAAACAATGGTGAATTTTAGTTTTGAAATGGGAATTGTCCTATTAATATAAGACATATAAGATATATATTATCGGGCCATCGTCACCGCCCAACCAACAAACGGGGGAAAACAGAAAATATGTTGGTTTAATGGTGGGCCAGCGTCGTAAACGATGGACCAACATTAAGCCTATATTATAATGTGAGTAACTCATGTTTGTTGAACGGTTAATTAAAATCAATGATATTGCGTAATCTGATATTCAAATTTAAATATTTATAAGCTTCCGATGTTTTGCTATCATGAACAAATCTTTTATTCCCATAAAAGTACGCATGCTCCAGAATGACTTACAAGTTAGGATTTGATATTCAATACCTCAATGGGAATAAATTATAGCCAATAATTTACAATGTTCCATTCACCACAATAGTACTTTCCCAGATTATGTCAATAATTTGTAGCCTAATAATTTACTTTGTTCTATTCACCATAAAATATTTTTTGACCAAGAAGTGTTTCTACTCAGTTGGTGTGTTTTTTAATAAATTATTGATAAAGAAAGCTTCATATGTGCCTCATCCTACAAAGGCGATGTCAACTCTATGTGTGAATTATTCCCCGAACAGCTCTGAATGGCAGATGGTACCACGCCCTGGTAAACTGGGTGTACACCAAGGAGAGAGTGGCCTCGTACGAGCTCTGTGAGGAGTACGCCAAAGAACCCGCCTCCTACATCTACGTCAGGAGTGGCAGCAGCATGCACGACATCAGCGATGTCAAGAGTGATGCCAAAAAAATCGGTGAGTTTTCAGATAATTATCGCAAGCCAGCGCTTTTTTCACAAAATATTTTACTCGTGTATGAGTATTTACTGTTACAATGCCGGGCAAAGCTAAAACCCAGTATCTGCTTACCTTACAAGTAAACAAATCCTCTCCTTAGTGATTAATTCATACCAGTTTTAATCTCGACAAAACTAATCAGTCATCTAAACAAGCTTGACATTTTCTGTTTCACTGTATCTAGCACGTGTGACAATTCATGATTTCAGGATTTCGAACCGGATTCAGAACCAACGAGGAATGCCTTGAGAAATACCTGGGGGTGTCTCTGGCCAGCAAAGCCATGTACTACGACAACCAGGAGGATCTGGAAGCCGCTCTCCGCAACGACGATGTGCGTATATCTCCAAGTAAACACGAGACGTTGTACCAGTGTTGAATTAATGTTGGGCCAGCGTCGCAGACGACGGTCCAACCTTAAAACAACATCAGCTCCGCGCATTTTATTTTCTGGGAATTGTGATAAAATATTTTGTGGGAGATGTTGAGCTAAGCAGATAATATAAGGGATGCATATTATTTATAAATATACTTCATTTTCTTTATTTGAAGCTGGATATTGCGTCAGCAATTCCAGCTTTAAATGAATAAAAAAACCGAAAAAGATTATTCAGCAAAATGGTTCACCATTAATTCTTAGTATAGGTTTTAATCGTGACTTGATTTGTTTTCAATATTTTTTGTTATTATTTTATAGAAGATGGAATCGCATTTGTTCTCGCAGATGTCACATTCAGAATAATACATAGGCATACAGTGGTGGAGTTTTATTGTAGTTATTTCCTGTAAATTATGGCAGTTAAAATCTGAACTATTATTTTCAACCGACGCTCTTGAATATGAAATTTCATTGTCGAGCTTCTATTGCGGTTAATCATGGTGACTGATGTCAGCTCAAATCTGCAATATCATTTTGTGAATATCACACGATTCAAATAATTTTTAAAATGACAATACATTTAACGGGACTAGACAGAACACTACTTATTTTTATGATTGTCATCAATAATTCAAACCTTGCCAGTTGCATTATTAAACAGCCATACATATCAGTGATGCGCTTTTACAAAAAGAATAATGTATCAGACAAGCTTATAATTATTGCTAATCCTTATCAAAATGTAGTGGTGGTCTATAGTTCCTCTAAGCTCACAATGCGCATCCGTTGTAGGTGGATGCCATCTTTACTGGAGAGATAGAATTGGTGAGTCCCAACAACGTGAAGCGTATAGGAAACGAAGCCATTACATGTGCCTCTGGTGGGATGTCCATCATGTACCGTAAGGACACCAGCATGCCCTGGTTTAGGGAAGGAGTTCTCAAGATGAAGGACAACGGCGACTACCAATGGATCTGCAGCATGAGTAAGCATATCCATGAACCTTTTAAGCGCTGAAATACTTTCGTAAAAAACATGGGGACCAATTTTTTTTAAATTTGAAATCACCATAAATGCCTTACTAAGCTCTTTCTTATTCACTTGAATACATATGTTATGGTTCTACGGCCACTATAAGTATTTTACTCATACAATATGGGGATCGACCTTAAACATCAGAATCTGACGTCTACAGACGTCAGATTCTGACGTCTAAAGTAGATCCCCGACGGTTAAGGGTCAAACATTTCGCCGTCGGTACCGATTATATTCATTTTTACATTTTTTATTACCACATTCCACATGATCAGCTTTTAAACATGTAGAAGATAAAACATGACATCAATCAGCAAGATTTAAAAATAGTTGACATCTATTTTGTAAAATCTGAATGATTTTCACTCATTTGAAGTTGTGGAACGCGTCACAACTTCAAGTGCGTGAAAATTCCAATTGAATAATTTGGCGGTTAAAGGGTTAATTATACATTTAAATTAATTGATAGATATATATATCTACATTTTCTTGACGTTTTCTACATTTCATTTTTGCTAGTAGGAAACTCACAATAACATATATAGACTCGGAGGTTTGCCCCACGTGAAGTTGTGAATCGCGATAGCGAGGCACAATTTCCAGTACGTTGCCAGTAGTGGTAAATGTATTATTTTACTTTTTGTAGATGGAAATCCTGGATGTCTAGATGTCTAATTAGAAGAAATCAACACAGACGTCAGCAAATTTAAACCTTGTAAAATTAAGCATGACAGTGAACCGGAGAGAAGCCCAAAGTTGGACGTGCCTCATCATTTAAAAAAAAAATTGACAACAATTTACGTTTCTGGACAATAACATTATTTAATGACAATGTAATTACTAATTGTCCTTTTTATTTTTCTAATACAAATTGAAATAATCTTGTGTTATGTTTTTTTTTATTATGCGGCATACTAATTTATTAAACGATCGGATAGTAAGTGGATTATTTTCTAAATGTTTTGCGGACAAACTGGCAGTATCGAGTATTGTTACCACACAAAGTGGAAAATGTATTGTATTCTATCACGAAAACGCAAGCAACTGTAACTGATTATTTGTCAAGTAAGTAGGTGTTGTTCTTTGCTTTGAAGTGTAGATGCAATGTCCGAAACCAAATAAAATTAATATATCATGTGATTGCCATAATTTAATTCTATGATACTCCTGCCAGGCTAGAGCTTCTTTAGATACATTCTGGTTCTCTTCTAGTGCACTATCGTCACCATTGTCAATTAACCCTTTAAGCCCCCACGATGCATTGAAGCATCATTTTACAACCCTGAAAAACATACTTGATTTTCATACAACTGAGGGTTTTAGAATGAATATTCCCATGAAACTGTTTTACAATACATGGCAATTTTCTTTAATTTTTAAGCCACGTCAAATTATCTTCATCCACTACAAGTCGAGAGGGCGGGGGCCCTAGGGTAGTGGTTAGCACCGCTGCCTTTCACGCCAGAGTCCGGGGTTCGGTTCCCGGTCTCGGCGGTTTGAAAGAAACAAAAATTGTTTCTTCCCCATCCATTTGTGAAAGTTAGTATTGTGGGGAGCCTCCGTGACCGAGAGGTAGCGTGCTCGGCCTCAGACCGCCAGGGCTCGAATTTCGAATCCTGTGTCTGGAGGACAGTGTCATCCCAATCATCTCACCATCCTCAGGAGGTTCTCCTGGCCCAGTTTAGCCTATATGTGCACAAAGGTGGCCTAAAGCCCGATTCATTTCATTTCATTTACAAGTCGAGAATTGCGACAGCAATTCGCGCCCTTTAGTGGATGAAGATGACAATGGTAAATTCAGGCTTGAAAGGGTTAATTACTAGACAGATGCAACATCTCAACCCCCACATCTCATCTAGACTATACTGTCGTGCATTGCAGTACACAACGGGTACATCGGGGAAATTAATGTCTGCTACTTTTTAATTGAACAGCTCTAGCCCTTGCCATGGCCGATTGCAGACTTCTTAGACTATGTCCAGCACTAAGATGTACCTCGCTGAGCTGTTGACATGCCAGGCATGCAGACATAACGAGTAAACATAAACATTTGTAAACCATTTCCACAATGTTGAACCAGCGTCGAAGTATCCAGACCGGCCTTGAGTCATTTATCGACAGTACCAATTTAATTAGATGAAAACTGAATCGGATTGTTATTTTCTTCCCCGATGTTGAAGCTGCCTGTCGTGTAAGTCAGAGTTCTTGGGTTCATACTCCGCTCTGGTATTCGGATTTCAAAGAATAAAAATGTTTTTTTCTCGCTGACTCGTAAAGATTCAGTTGTAACTGACAGGGCCGGAATCTCCAAACTGACATTTAGGATGATATTTCAGCGTTGTAAGGCTTAAAGTGGGTCATCGTGACTCGTTGAGCAAAGTTATCCTCATGAATTGGCTTTTTCCCGGCAAACACAAAACATTTATATAACATTTGTACAATGTTGGACCAACGTCGAAGATGTGGGGCCGACGTTGTACAAATGTTATACAAATGTTTTATGTTTGCTGGGTTGTAGGCCAACTCTCGTGGTTATAATTTGAAATATAAATATGATTTATTCGTTATTCGAGAAGACTTAGCTGCATTATCCCTCACCCTACCAACAGGGTGGAATTGTTAGGGTTCGCTCGCTGTTATTTTCCTCTCAATCTTACTAGCAGTTTTCTATGGGATTTCAGCAGACCAGAGATGGAAATAGATAGTTTTCAATTGGAATACAAAATAGCACATACATTTAAATGTTGAAATACTTTTACTGACCACGAATAAACACATCAAATAAACTGAAAATATCTGTATATTTCAAATGTATTGGCATTTTCCTTGTATTGTAAATGTATCGGTTATTGTTTCGTAATATAAAACAGAATATTTATATTTATAAATTAGGGTTTGTTAAGATCTAGGAGTTTTGTTTTTCATGAGCCGCCTCGAGAACGCCACAAAAATGGATCAAAATGTGTTTGTACGTTGTTGGTAGCTGCTCGTGAAAGTCGTCAAAACCCAGGCTACGACCCTGGTGACCTAGTACTTTAACCCTTTAACCGCCGGTGTCGCATATATTCGGGTTTTCATTTTTTATTAGCACACCTCTTAAACATGTTAAAGATGAAATATGACATCAATCAGCAATATTTGAAAAGAGTTGACCTCTATTTTGTCAGATTTGAATAATTGTCACTCACTTGAAGTTGTGGATCGCGTCAGCGAGACACAACTTCAAGTGGGTGAAAATTCAAATTGAATAATTTGGCGGTTAAAGGGTTAATCAGACATAATTCACCTTGAGCTGTCACGGAATACAATATGAACATACAGTAATGAATGTTGGCACCAACCGTGGCAGATATATGCAGTGACCGAACCGTGACCAAGAAACAAGATGGCACTCTGCATAAAAGATGCGTTGATTAGCCTATATAAATATTCAGCGTTGAATTATCTCTGTGAATTATATATATTCTTCATCTATTGCGAGTGATATTAAATCCAAGTACACGATGAGAATTGCTGCAGCAAGTATCATCTTGTACTTGAAATTAAACCTATATAAATATTCAGCGTTGATTTAACTCTGTAAATTATATATATTCTTCATCTATTGCGAGTGATTTTAAATCCCAGTACAAGATGAGAATTGCTGCAATTATCATCTTGTACTTGAAATTAAACCTCAGATTTTCGTTGTACGTGAGTGAACTGCAGAGCCAGCCACCGTGCGATGTGACGGTGGACCAGGTCACGCTGAGTCGACCCCAAATAGGGTTGGCTCGATGACGGCCCACTGTCGCAAACATTTACCCAATGTTGGGTGAGTACATGTGTCTGCAGGGAACTTGTTTTAACTTGTTTACCGGTGTAGAGGACAGGGAAACCCGTGTATAAAGCGAGCCCCCCGTGGACGTAAATTACTAGTACCCGTCAGTCACTGTGACCGAAACATCGAGGTGAGTGAAGAGAAATACTAAATATTTCGGTACATGTATCACGGAATGCAATTAATATTTTTTAGCTCTCGTTAATGCTACGTCACGGGGGTTACTTATAATTTGAATCGTCAGCTCAACATCTTCTTTTGGCATCAATTATGTATATTTACATAGGATTATTTTCAAAGAAAATGAATGTGCTCCGAGAGAACTGCTTCTGAAATACTGAATTACACTAATATGTAAAATAAAACCAGGTTTACTCTCTTAATCTTGTCAGAAAACATGTGAGATATATACACAAGTTGTACATTATTATTTGTTTACCGGGAAGGCATATAGTAGAGTTACAACTTTTTTTTATCAGTTAACATTCTTAACGATAATTTATATGAGTGAAATAGGCCAACATTGTGCTACCAGATTTGAAATAATGTAGTTAGTGAATTCAAAGTAAAATAATAATTAGTAGTGAGCCATTGAGCCGGTGCTGGCTTAATGTTGGTCCAGCGTCTGCGACGCTGGCCCAACATTAAAGCAGCATCGGTTGAGTGACTCATCTTTGCTGTGTTTTTTCAAAATAACTGTTGTTTGTGCGGCACATTCACGAGTAATCGGTTCAAATACATAATTATGTGGGTGAGCGAATGGGTGAATTCTTGAACGTTAATCGCTTGAAATACGCTTACTCAAACTATTAAATGCCATGTCTTGGGCGTTTATCTAAGATCGATCCAACCCGTGAATAATATTTTTCTTCAATAGCGCTAATATAAAAATCATTTTCGCCAGCTATTGAATTCGCGAATTTGTCCTCCTCGCGAAATTCGCGAAAATTAAAACCTCGCGAATATTAACAGATCTACAGTATCTTAGAAAGAGATATTCAGAAAGAGATGTGTACACGACGATAATTTTATGTATCGTTCCTGGCAGCCAGGCTGCATAATTATAAGGGTAATCAATTTAGTAGCTGGAATAGCCCCCCAAAAAACACTAGACGTTGATCCAGTGATGGGCCAATGATGTGCCAGTGTCGAAAGCGATGAGTCAACGTTAACTCAACATTGTGTGAACGTTTTGTGCTTGCTGGTATAATATAATAATTTAAATAGTGGTCGGCCGACATAATGGCTATTTGTCACTGCGGACGTATACTTTTATAAACATCAAAATAACAAACTTTACACAATTGATTTCTTCACAATGTTTAAAAAAAAACGTACCGTGCGAAACTACGTATCTGTTTGTGTACACACATGTTACATAACTGATCTTATTTTTGTACAAAGTGTACAACGTATGAGAAGGGTCACATAAGATTTTCTTCTAGATTCGAAAACCATGTTTCCACTACATCTAACTCATTTTCTTTTTCAGAAATATGATTATGAAGTTGACAGCAGTTTTGTTCTTCGCTCTCGTAAGCGTGGCAATAGGCGATGACACTTGTGATGTGTAAGTAATGAAGTATTGATGTTTTTCTCCTTAGTTGATATTCTAATGAAAATTATCGAGATTGACTTTGGATATTTGTTCTATAATGTAAGTAAACAATATTATTGTAATTTAATGTATATGTATCTTTTCCAGAGAACAGGACCCCACCGTTTACCTGTTTGGATACGGATACAATTTTGGTCCTTATGAATATTTGTGAGTATTATGTTGGTTGCGTTTTTAATGGTAACCTAATAATATTCCCAGCCTTTGCCCTTGTATACCCCATAGATCTGTGAATTTTTGTTTAATTTGAGCATTGCCCATGCGCGCTGATTGAAACGAAATTTGTCATCTAAAAAGCGATGTCAATGGCGGTGGAAATATTGCAATAAAACCGTCAATATAACAATAGCGTAACCCAGCAAACACAAAACATTTATACAACGTCGGCCCAACTACTTCGACGTTGGTCTAAAATTGCATAAATGCTATGCAATTTTTTTGTGGGATACGCCAGTATGGCGATACGTTAATTTGAAACCCGACTTTGGAAATTAGAGCCATGCCAAGGTTATTTGGAAACGAGGTAAAACCGACGGTGAGATGAGCCTGGTAGAACTGAAATTGTACAAGAAGGGCTTCAAATTAACCCTTATAACGCTGAAATAATTTGTATAAACCATGGAGAACAAATGTCTTAGCTAGTTATTTCTACTTCATTTGAATACCTCCCAGCAAACACGTTTGCCCAATGTTGGGCCAACGTCAGCCCAACATTTGACCAACGTCTCGTGTTTGCTAGGCTATGTTATGAGTCTACGGCCATTATAAATATTGTTTAATAGCACACGCTATCATAGCACGCTATGATTATTATCACATTATTTTAAACACTGGCATTCACCACAGATATAGATTTGATTAGCAGGGTTCAAATGCCAGGGCGTAAGTGCTGAATTATTTTTGCATAAAAATGGAGACCAAAGGAGTTTCTTAATTTTAAATCGTCATCAATGTCCTACTTAGCTCTTTCTGATTCATTTGAATACCTATGTTATGGGTATACGGGCATTACATCTAAATAGCCTTAGATATACGTCTACAGACGTCAGATTCTGACGTCTAAAGTTGATATCCGCGCTGTAAGGGTTTTAAATGTCTGTTCACGCCCTGCTGCTGATCATGTTTGTGATTATGCGCCCTGTCCGTGCAATAGCCAATATCTGCTTACTTTACAAGCAAGCAGATACAGCCTTTTGGCTTTGCAGAACATATACGGTGAGGTGCGTGTATTATTATGACGCGCGACAAAACACTGTATTTTTCAGGAATGACGATGGCGAGCTTATGGGTCTGGGGTATGACATTGTGCGCACTGTCTGTAAAACAATGAACAAGAAATGTGAACACGCTGTCTACTACGACTACAACTTGGCCTACAACGACCAGAAAACCTCGCCAGGTTGGTAACTCTATTCTCAGTATTCTGCCCTGAAAAGCCGAAAGGCAGTAACTGCTTACTTGGAGAGTAAGCAGTTACTGCCTTTTGATCTGATTCTATGCTGCCGAAAATGACATTGCTTCATTGCTTGACCTTGTTCAAATGGCAGCCATCTTGGATATGAAAACCCGATAGTAGATAGGCCCTACGAAAATCATAAATCTGCGTCTATTCTGTCGAAAATGATATCAATAATGTTTGACCTTTAACAAATGGCGGCCATATTAGATTTCACCCTCAATGTAATGCCTAAAATACTTTGTGACTGCACCACCATATGTCGGTCATGCCCGGAAAACCCTATATTAGACACCAAAAGTATACATCTGCTTCCATTATGTCAAAAATCCTATACATTTATTGTTTGACCTTGCGCAAATGACGGCCATCTTGGATTTTTCCATCATTTTTTTAATTTTGAATGTTCAAATCTTATTCTTGAAATCCCATTGTTTGAAGAATGATTGTGCCTAATTTCATCTTTCTATGTCAATTTGAAAGATGTTTTTAGTTAGAAAACCCACCATTACATTTGTCTATACGTCGTCTGGATTGAAATTCATACCCAAACCGCGGTTATGGCGCCATCTTGGATTAATGCAAATTAAAAATCCTCTGCAAAATTTTCTCTCTGGCAACCAAGCTAAATTTGTTCTACAGATCCATATGAGTGCCAAGCCATCGAAAAACAATACACTTATGATGACCGCAATCTGGCAACTGGACTAACCCCACAATAATATTCACCATAACATATTTTTTGGCCAAGAAATGTTTCAAAATATTTAGATCTTTGTGTGTTTTTTATTAAATTATTGATAAAGAAAGCTTCCTCATCCTACAAAACCGATGTCAACTCTATGTGTGAATTATTCCCCACACAGCTCTGAATGGCAGATGGTACCACGCCCTGGTAAACTGGGTGTACACCAAGGAGAGAGTGGCCTCGTACGAGCTCTGTGAGGTGTACGCCAAAGAGCCCGCCTCCTACATCTACGTCAGGAGTGGCAGCGGCATTCACGACATCAGCGATGTCAAGAGTGATGCCGACAAAATTGGTGAGTTTTCAGATAATTATCGCAAGCCTGTGCTTTTTTTCACAAAATAGTACTCGTGTACAATGCCGGGCAAAGCTAAAATCCAGTATCTGCTTACTTCACAACTAAGCAGATCCTGTCTTTAGGCTTTGCGGAACAGTGTTGAAATATTGCCGCTTACCCTTAATTAATAGTGATTAATTCATACCAGTTTTAATCTCGACAAAACTATTCAGACATCTAAACAAGTTTGACATTTCCTGTTTCGTTGTATCTAGCCCGTGTGACAATTCATGATTTCAGGATTTCGAACCTGATTCAGAACCAACGAGGAATGCCTTGAGAAATACCTGGGGGTGTCTCTGGCCAGCAAAGCCATGTACTACGACAACCAGGAGGATCTGGAAGCCGCTCTCCGCAACGACGATGTACGTATATCTCCATCACAGTGAACACGAGACGTTGAACCAGTGTTGAATTAATGTTGGGGTAGCGTCGCAGACGATGGCCCAACCTTAAAACAACATCAGCTCTACGCATTTTATTTTCTGGGAATTGTGATAAAATATTGTGTGGGAGATGTTGAGCTAAGCAGATAATATAGGAGATGCATGCTATTCATAAATATACTTCATTTTCTTTATTTGAAGCTGGATATTGCGTCAGCAATTCAAGCTTTAAATGAATGAAAAAAATCGAAAAAAACTATTCAGCAAAATAGTTCACCATTAATTCTTAGTATAGGTTCTAATCGTGACTTGATTTGTTTTCAATATTTTTTGTTATTATTTTATAGAAGATGGAATCGCATTTGTTTTCGCAGATGTCAGATTCAGAATAACACATAGGCATACAGTGGTGGAGTTTTATTGTAGTTATTTCCTGTAAATTATGGCAGTTAAAATCTGCACTATTATTTTCAAACGACGCTCTTGAATGTGAAATTTCATTGTCGAGCTTCTATTGCGGTTAATCATGGTGACTGGTGTCAGCTCAAATCTGCAATATCATTTTGTGAAAATCACGCGATTCAAATAATTTAAAAATGACATTACATTCAAAGGGACTGGACAGAACACTACTTATTTTTATTATTGTCATCAATAATTATAACCTTGCCAGTTGCATTATTAAACAGCAATCCATATCAGTGATGCGTTTTTACAAAAAGAATAATGTATCAGACAAGCTTAGAATTATTGCTAATCCTTATCAAAATGTAGTGGTGGTCTTTAGCTCTTCTGATCTCACAATGCGCATCTGTTGTAGGTGGATGCCATCTTTACTGGAGAGATAGAATTGGTGAGTCCCAACAACGTGAAGCGCATAGGAAACGAAGCCATTACATGTGCCTCTGGTGGGATGTCCATCATGTTCCGTAAGGACACCAGCATGGCTTGGTTCAGCGAGGGAGTCCTCAAGATGATGGCCAACGGCGACTACCAATGGATCTGCAACATGAGTAAGCATATCCATGAACCTTTTAAGCGCTGAAATACTTTCGTAAAAAACATGGGGAGCAATTTTTTTTTTAATTTGAAATCACCATAAATGCCTTACTAAGCTTTTTCTGATTCACTTGAATACATATGTTGTGGTTCTACGGCCACTATAAGTATTTCACTCATACAATATGGGGATCGACCTTAAACATCAGAATCTGACGTCTACAGACGTCAGATTCTGACGTCTAAAGTAGATCCCCGACGGTTAGGGGTCAACCATTTAACCGTCGGTACCGATTATATTCATTTTTACATTTTTTATTACCACATTGCACATGATCAGCTTTTAAACATGTGGAAGATAAAACATGACATCAATCAGCAAAATTTGAAAATAGTTGACATCTATTTTGTCAAATCTGAATGATTTTCACTCATTTGAAGTTGTGGAACGCGTCACAACTTCAAGTGCGTGAAAATTCCAATTGAATAATTTGGCGGTTAAAGGTTTAATTATACATTTAAATTAATTGATAGATATATATATATATCTACATTTTCTAGACGTTTTCTACATTTCATTTTTGCTAGTGGGAAACTCCCAATAAAATATATAGACTCGGAGGTTTGCCCCACGTGAAGTTGTGAATCGCGATAGCGAGGCACAATTTCCAGTGGGTTAATTTGTTTTAAATATAGCGTTTTCAGGGTTAATATAGTTTAATTTCCGTACATACTGTATAAAATAGACGTTGATTTAGTTCCATCTTAATGAAGTGGAGTTATCTACGCATGTTTTACTAGACGTTGCCAGTAGTGGTAAATGTATTATTTTACTTTTTGTAGATGGAAATCCTGGATGTCTAGATGTCTAATTAGAAGAAATAAACTCAGACGTCAGCAAATTTAAACCTTGTGAAATGAAGCATGACAGTGAACCGTAGAGAAGCCCAAAGTTGGACGTGCCTCATCATTTAAAAAAAAAAATTGACAACAATTTACCTTTCTGGACAATAACATTATTTAATGACAATGTAATTACTAATTGTCTTTTTTATTTTTCTAATACAAATTGAACTAATCTTGTGTTATGTTTTTTTTTTATGCGGCATTAAAACGATACTAATTTATTAAACGATCGGATAGTAAGTGGATTCTTTTCTAAATGTTTTGCGGACTAACTGGCTGTATCGAGTATTGTTACCACACAAAGTGGAAAATTTATTGTATTCTATCACGAAAACGCAAGCAACTGTAACTGATTATTTGTCAAGTAAGTAGGTGTTGTTCTTTGCTTTGAAGTGTAGATGCAATGTCCGAAACAAAATAAAATTAATATATCATGTGATTGCCATAATTTAATTCTATGATACTCCTGCCAGGCTAGAGCTTCTTTAGATACATTCTGGTTCTCTTCTAGTACACTATCATCACCATTGTCAATTAACCCTTTAAGCTCTCACGATGCATTAAAGCACCATTTTACAACCCTGAAAACATACCCAATTTTCATACAACTATGGGTTTTAAAATGAATATTTCCATGAAACTGGTTTACAATACATGGCAAGTTTCTTTAATTTTTAAGCCACGTCAAATCATCTTCATCCACTACAATTCGATAATTGCGACAGCAATTCGCGGCTTGTAGTGGATGAAGATGACAATGGTAACTTCAGGCTTGAAAGGGTTAATTACTAGACAGATGTAGCATCTCAACCCCCACATCTCATCTAGACTATACTGTCGTGCATTGCAGTACACAACGGGTACATCGGGGAAATTAATGTCTGCTACTTTTCAATTGAACAGTTTGACGCATCAACTGGTGCAATAGGCCCCTGGTCCTTTCCATGGCTCATTGCGGACTTCTTAAGCGGAAAACACATAGGACGCGAGCGTCACGCGAGCGACACGCGGCACGCGATAGCTGCGCGAGCGACGCGCGAAAAATAAAAAAACACATAGGACGCGTAAGCTCGCGAGCGTCAAGCGTAAAATAGTAGATCTGAGCAATCAACATCAAAGGATATTTGCCGCTAACGTACTTTAATAGCGATGCTGGTGCTATACCTTGGCAACACACTGTCGTCCAACGTGAAAGGACGGTAGAGCAATGGCAATAAATATAAGCAAAAGAAAGGGTACATAGCAAGGGACTTTAAAAATTGCTATACTGTTCTTTTAAGTGGGATGATGTTCATAATTATTAACTATGTGTAGGCCTATTGGCCATATAAGTAACCCTGTTTATTTGATATTCGTTTTTTTAAGATAAAAACTGTTTTTATGCCCCCCCCCCCTCCCACGCGTCAAATATCATACAAAAAAACTATTATATAGTTCCAGTTATATACAATTGCTCAGAATTTAATTCTCAAAGGCTATAGTGTGCATGTGGGAAATAATTAATTGTAGCCTTGAATAAGTATCCACTTGCCAAACTCGGAGTACCAGCATGGATCACAATATTTAACCCTTTCGAGCCTGACTATACATTGTCATCTTCATCCACTACAAGCCGCGTTGTAGTGGATGGAGATTATTTGATGTGGTTTAAAGATTAAAGAAAATTGTGATGTATTGGTATGCCAGTTTCATGAAAATTTTCATTCTGAAACCCTTGGCTTTAGGAAAATAAGTGTGTTTTCAGGGATTTAAAATGATGCTTTAATGCATCGTGAAGGCTTAAATGGTTAAATTGTTCGTCAAACATACATGCACATACAGTTGCTGCGCATTGTCGGCGGCATTTTACGACCATGTCCAATCACACACAAGCCCATGATTTTCTGGGCTGACTCAACTAGGCCTATACCACATGTCCTCTTCATTTTATACATTAAAAACACACAACATACTGCTTTCCAAAATAACGCTAGTTATGAATTTCATAATTGTTGCTTTTGTGGTAATTTGACAATAATTATAGTGAAGATATATTGGTCCCTTGGACATTTCTAAATTTAATATTTTAATTCGTGCATTCGTGCTATAATTACAAAACTGTATCTTTTGATCAATTGGGACTGTTTTGGATTAATGAGAACCATATAGGAAATATATTTATTCACATTCACTTTATGACTTCAGTAAGGATATCAGCTTATCAGCTCACCAGTATTCAGGATCGTGGTTATCTCCTCCCAAATGTTACACATCTTATCAGCATCTCTATATAAATGATGCTCAGGGTCGTATTAAAAGGCTTGGTCTTTCCTGGACCTGTGTAATTAACAAATCCATATCGAGGGGCCTCTTTTCTGTTTTTGTTTAGATTTCGGCATCATAACTATAGACTTAATTGAAGGAAAGCTTGCTCGCCTAAAAACACGTCACATACGTACACTTGCTGTATCACCACGTTGATGTATGGGGATTCCCTAATAAATCATCATATGTTGACGTCTTACTGTGGATTCACCTCGCGTAAAGCTCGCGTCACGCGTTAATTGTCGCTCCAGAAGTGATCGGTGACGCTCGCGTGCCGCGTGACGCTCGCGTGACGCTCGCGTGACGCTCGCGAGCTATGTATTTATGCAATGTGAAATGAACTAAAGTGATTGCTTACGCGTATGACGCGTGACGCGTGACGCTTGTCGCTCGCGTGACGCTCGCGTCCTATGTGTTTTAGGCTTTAGACTATATCCATCACTAAGATGTACCTCGCTGAGCTGTTGGCATGCCAGGCATGCATACATAACGAGTAAACATAAACAATCGTAAACCATTTCCACAATGTTGAACCAGCGTCGAAGTATCCAGACCGGCCTTGAGTCATTTACCCAGTAAACATGAGAGATTGAACCACTGCTGGTTAAATGCTCGGGCACAGCATGGAGATAGTAAAGGAGGAGTTGCAGCTTGCCTAAAATGCTTTCGCCGAGCGCGTATGTGCCTTGGTCATAAACATATCGCATTACAATGATAGAGGGGAGGAGGGTGGGACACCGTGATCCAGAATTTGTCACGGTTGTAGCGAGATCCAACATTAAACCAGCATTGGGTAGTATATCGTGCTGACTGGGGTTGTTGTTGTATTCACTTCTGGCGATTTTTAACCTTTACTGTCTCAATGGTCAAACCTGATATATTGAGACAACCTTGGTTGAATTATAGATGTAGAAACATCACGGGATGTGAATGCGTTCGTGATTACTTCAAACTTTTTTTATTTAGTTATGATGCATATTTTAAATATCCTATGCCCGCTTTAGTATACAATGGCAAGTTCGATTGTAATGTGAAATTATTATTATTATTATTATTATTATTATTATTATTATAATTATTATTAATATTATTATTATTATTATTATTATTATTATTATTATTATTATTATTATTATTATTATTATTATTATAATTATTATTATTATTATTATTATTATTATTATTATTAATATTATTATTATTATTATTATTATTATTATTATTATACCAGAAATGATCTTATTATAAACAAACAACTGGCGCTAAGAGTTATATCATGTTGCCAGCATTGATACACCACTGACAGACGTGATTCGGGCCGGAAGGCTTGACCAAGGGGGGTGGGTATAAACATATGCTCAGGGTAAAAAGACAGACAATGGTTGAGCTTAGCTGTCAACATCATTGGCAAGTCTAAATATCAATCTATCTTACTATAATTTCAGCTCAACCATGTGCTCGCTATAAGTTATAATTGTATGTAATAGATGAGTATAAAACAAAATGCAACAGAATCGCGAAAAATCTACCGATTTCGTCACCTCAAAAACAGAGTTGGAGCTGCGGCCATTTTCTCCCACGTGGTGTCAATTAGTCAGGTCAACAGCCATGCTTTGTATGTCTAAATCACGTGATACATATATTAGGTTAAACACGTAGGTCAGGTTAGTCACATCAGAATCTGGATTCAGCACAGACTTGCTAGTCGAAAGCATCTCCCCACCCCTATTATCATTAAGACCGCGACCATAAAACTCCCACCACTAAGACAAAGAAAACCACTGTGCATATGAGGGAGGGGAATTGGCGGTATAAAAACCGCATCCTTTGGATTTTCAAGTTGCAACTCCTCCTTTACTATCTCCATGGGCACAGTCACAGACAATGGACCAGCATTAGGCTAACATTGGTTTATCATTATGTGTTTGCTGGGGACAGTACCAATTTAATTAGATGACAATTGAGTCGGATTGCTATTTTCTTCTCGATGTTGAAGCTGCCTGGCGTGTAAGTCCGAGTTCTTGGGCTCATACTCCGCTCTGGTATTCGGATTTCAAAGAATACAAATGTTTTTTCTCCGCTCACTCGTAAAGATTCAGTTGTAACTGACAGGGCTGGAATACAAAAATTATAATGGCCGTAGACACATATGACACAAATGAAGCGGAAAGAGTAAGCAAAGACATTTAGCATGATATTTCAGCGTTGTAAGGCTTAACCCTTTAACCGCCAAATTATTCAATTTGAATTTTCACCCACTTGAAGTTGTGTCTCGCTGACGACGCGATTCACAACTTTAGGCGAGTGAAAATTATTCAGATTTGACAAAATCTTGCTGATCGATGTCACATTTCATCTTTAACATATTTAAAATGTGGTACTTAATGCGCTGATAAAAAATGAAAACCCGAATATATGCGGCACCGGCAGTTAAAGGGTTAAAGATGGTCATCGTGATTCGTTGAGCAAAGTTATTCTCGTGAATTGGTTTTTTTGTAGGCCCACTCTCGTGGTTAAAATTTGAAATATAAATATGATTTATTCGTTATTGGAGAAGACTTAGCTGCATTAGCCCTCACCCTACCAACAGGGTGGAATTGTTAGGGTGCGCTCGCTGTTATTTTCCTCTCAATCTCACCAGCAGTTTTCTATGGGAGTTCAGCAGACCAGAGACGAAAATAGATGGTTTTCAATTAGAATACAAAATAGCACGTACATTTAAATGTTGAAATACTTTTACTGACCACGAATAAACACATCAAATAAACTGAAAATATCTGTATATTTCAAATGTATTGGATTTTCCTTTATTGTAAATGTATCGGTTATTGTTTCGTAATATAAAACAGAATATTCATATTGATAAATTAGGGTTTGTTAAGATTTGGAGTTTTGTTTTTCATGAGCCGCCTCGAGAACGCCACAAAAATGGATCAAAACGTGTTTGTACGTCGTTGGTAGCTGCTCGTGAAGGTCGTCATAAGGGGGCAACCATTTAATATCCAGGGGGAGGGCAGGGATATTTTTGAAATAAATAATCAAAGGCAGGAAGAAGGTGAAATGAATAATTTGATGTCGCTGCCATTTGAAATAAATAATTTATGGCATATCGGGTAGGCCTACATGTTTCGGTATACCAACCGATATTGCTTCGCACGGTTTTCAGTTTCTTGCATTCTAAAATATTAAGCTAGTATCAGATTATATAGCCTTAATAAGACAATACATTGGAAATGTATGAAAGTCCTTCCTAAAGTGGTTGGAATAAATAATTTGCTGACCATACAGCTGGAAAAAAAAAACCATGAGCTAAATTATATTGAAAAAAATATTTTGGTCCATCCCAATATCCCTGCCCCCATCCCCCCCCGGATATTAAATGGTGGCCCCCTAACCCAGGCTACGACCCTGGTGACCTAGTACTTTAATCAGACATTAATCACCTTGAGCTTTCAGGGAATACAATATGAACATACAGCAATGAATGTTGGCACCAACCGTGGAAGATATATACAGTGACCGAGCCGTTACCAAGAAACAGGATGGCACTCTGCGTAGAAGATGCGTTGATTAGCCTATATAAATATTCAGCGTTGAATTATCTCTGTGAATTATATATATTCTTCATCTATTGCGAGTGATTTTAAATCCCAGTACAAGATGAGAATTGCTGCAGCAATTATAATCTTGTACTTGAAATTAAACCTATATAAATATTCAGCGTTGAATTAACTCTGTAAATTATATATATTCTTCATCTATTGCGTATGATTTTAAATCCCAGTACAAGATGAGAATTGGTGCAGCAATTATCATCTTGTACCTGAAATTAAACCTCAGATTTTCGTTGTACGTGAGTGAACTGCAGAACCAGCCACCGGGCAGTGTGACGGTGGACACGGTCACGGTAAATCCACCCCAAATAGGGTTGGCCCGATGAGGCCCACTGTCTCAAACATTTACCCAATGTTGGGTGAGTACATGTGTCTGCAGGGAACTGGTTTTAACCTGTTTAACGGTGTAGAGGACATGGAAACCCGTGTATAAAGCGAGCCCTCCGTGGACGTTAATACCAGTACCCGTCAGTGATTGTGGCCGAAACATCGAGGTGAGTGAAGAGAAATACTAAATATTTTGCTACATGTATCACGGAAAGCAATTAATATTTTGTAGCTCTCGTTAATGCTACGTCACGGAGATTACTTATAATTTAGATCGTCAGCTCAACATCTCATTTACTTAGAATTAGTTTCAAAGAAAATGAATGTGCTCCGAGAGAACTGCTGCTGAAATACTGAATTACACAAATATGTAAAATAAAATCAGGTTTACTCTCTTAATCTTGTCAGAAGACATGTGAGATATATACACAAGTTGTACATTATTATTTGTTTACCGGGAAGGCATTTCAAACTTTTTTTTATCTGTTAACATTCTTAACAATAATTTATATGAGTTAAATAGGCCAACATTGTGCCCCCAGATTTGAAATAATGTAGTTAGTGAATTCAAAGAAAAATAATAATTAGTAGTGAACCATTGAGCCGGTGCTGGCTTAATGTTGGTCCAGCGTCTGCGACGCTGGCCCAACATTAAATCAGCATCGGTTGAGTGACTCATCTTTGCTGTGTTTTTCAAAATAACTGTTGTTTGTGCGGCACATTCACGAGAAATCGGTTCAAATACATATGTGGGTGAGCGAATGGGTGAATTCTTGAACGTTATTCGCTTGAAATACGCTGACTCACACTAATGCAATGTCTTGGCCGTTTATCTAAGATCGATCCATCCCGTGAATAAAATGATATACTGTAGATCTGGTAATTTTCGCGTGTTTAAATTTTAGCGAATTTTCACGAAGTTTAGAATTTTGTAATTTTCATTTTCTTTATTAGCGCTATTCTAAAAATAATTTTCGCGAGCTATTGAATTCGCGAATTTGTCCTCCTTGCGAAATTCGCAAAAATTAAAACCTTGCGAATATTACCAGATCTACAGTATCTTAGCAAGAGATATTCAGAAAGAGAATTGTACACGACGATAATTTTATGTATCGTTCCTGGCAGCCAGGCTGCATAATTATAAGGGTAATCATTTTAGTAGCGGGAATATCCCCCCCAAAAAACACTAGACGTTGATCCAGTGATGGGCCAATGATGGACCAGTGTCGAAAGCAATGGGCCAACATTAACTTAACATTTTGTGAACGTTTCGTGCTTGCTGGGATAATATAATAATTTCAAAAGTGACCGGCCGACATAATGGCTATTTGTCACTGCGGACGTATACTTTTATAAACATTAAAATAACAAACTTTACACTATTGATTTCTTCACAATGTTTTTTTAAAAAAAACGTACCGTGCGAAACTACGTATCTGTTTGTGTACACACATGTTACATAACTGATCTTATTTTGTACAAAGTGTACAACGTATGAGAAGGTTCACATAAGATTTTCTTCTAGATTCGAAAACCATGTTTCCACTGCATATAACTCATTTTCTTTTTCAGAAATATGATTATGAAGTTGACAGCAGTTTTGTTCTTCGCTCTCGTAAGCGTGGCAATAGGCGATGACACTTGTGATGTGTAAGTGCATGAAGTATTCATGTTTTTTTCCTTAGTTGATATTCTAAAAAAATTTATCGAGATTGACTTTGGATATTTGTTCTATGTTTGTAAGTAAACAATATTATTGTCTTTTTATTTATATGTATCTTTTCCAGAGAACAGGACCCCACTGTTTACCTGTTTGGATACGGATACAATTATGGTCCTTATGAATATTTGTAAGTATTATGTTGGTTGCGTTTTTAATGGTAGCTTATAATATTCCCAGCCTTTGCCCTTGTACACCCCATAGATCTGTGTATTTTTGTTTAATTTGAGCATTAATTGAGTTGGAATATTTGATCATGCGCGGTGGAAACCGTCAATATAACAAAACCGTAACCCAGCAAACACAAGACATTGATATAACATTTATACAACGTCGGCCCAACGACCTCGACGTTGGTCTAAAATTGCATAAATGTTATACAATTTTTTTTATGGGATACGTCCGTATGGCGATACGTTAATTTGAGACCCGACCTTGGAAATTAGAGCCATGCCAAGGTTATTTGAAAACGAGGTAAAACCGACGGTGAGATGAGCCTGGTAGAACTGAAATTGTACAAGAAGGGCTTCAAATTAACTCTTACAACGCTGAAATTTTTTGTATAAACAGTGGAGAACAAAGGATTTTTTCAATTTGAAATCGTCATAAATGTCTCAGCTAGTTATTTCTACTTCATTTGAATACCTCCAAGCAAACACGAGGCGTTGGCCCAATGTTGGGCTGACGTAGGTGAGGTGTGTGTATTATTATGACGCGCGACAAAATACTGTATTTTTCAGGAATGACGATGGAGAGCTTATGGGACTGGGGTATGACATTGTGCGCACCGCCTGTAAAACAATGAAAAAAAAATGTGAACACTCTGTCTACTACGACTACAACTTGGCCTACAACGACCAAAAAACCTCGCCAGGTTGGTAACCCTATTCTCAGTATTCTGCCCTGAAAAGCCGAAAGACAGTAACTGCTTACTTGGAGAGGGAGCAGTTACTGCCTTTTGATCTGATTTTATGCTGCCAAAAATGGCATTGTTTTATTGTTTGACCTTGTTCAAATGGCAGCCATCTTGGATATGAAAACCCTATAGTAGATAGGCCATACGAAAATCATAAATCTGCGTCTTTTCTGTCGAAAATGATATGAATAATGTTTGATCTTTAACAAATGGCGGCCATATTAGATTTTACCCCCAATGCAATGCTTAAAATATTTTGTGACTGCACCACTATTATGTCGATCGTGCCCGAAAACCCTATATTAGACACCAAAAGTATACATCTGCTTCCATTATGTCAAAAAATCATATACATTTATTGTTTGACCTTGCGCAAATGACGGCCATCTTGTATTTTTCCATCATTTTTAAAATTTCGAATGTTCAAATCATATTCCTGAAATCCCATTGTTTGAAGAATGTTTGTGCCAAATTTCATGTCAATTTGAAAGATGTTTTTAGTTAGAAAGCCCACCATTACATTTGCCTATACGTCATCTGGATTCATACCCAAACCGCGGTTATGGCGCCATCTTGGATTAATGCAAATTAAATGTCTTCTGCAAGATTTTCTCTCTGGCAACCAAGCTACATCTGTTCTACAGATCCATATGAGTCCCAAACCATCAAAAAGCAATACACTTCTCATGACCGCAATCTGGCAACTGTACTACCCCCACCAGAATATTCACCATAACATAATTTTTGGCCAAGAAATGTTTCTACATATTTAGATCTTTGTGTGTTTTTTATTAAATTATTGATTTAAAGAAAGCTTCATGTGCGCCTCATCCTACAAAACCGATGTCAACTCTATGTGTGAATTATTCCCCGTTCAGCTCTGAATGGCAGATGGTACCACGCCCTGGTAAACTGGGTGTACACCAAGGAAAGAGTGGCCTCGTACGAGCTCTGTGAGGTGTACGCCAAAGAGCCCGCCTCCTACATCTACGTCAGGAGTGGCAGCGGCATTCACGACATCAGCGATGTCAAGAGTGATGCCGACAAAATTGGTGAGTTTTCAGATAATTATCGCAAGCCTGTGCTTTTTTACAAAAGATTTTACTCGTATATGATTATTTACTGTTACAATGCCATGCAAAGCTAAAAGGCAGTATCTGCTTACTTTACAAGTAAGCAGATTCTGCCTTTAGGCTTTGCAAAACAGTGTACAAATATTGCCGCTTACTTTTAATTATTAGTGATTAATTCATACCATTTTTAATCTCGACAAAAATATTCAATCATCTAAATAAGTTTGACATTTCATGTTGAACTGTATCTAAAAATTCATGATTTTAGGATTCCGAACCGGAGTCTGGACAAGCGAGGAATGCCTTGAGAAATACCTGGGGGTGTCTCTGGCCAGCAAAGCCGTGTACTACGACAACCAGGAGGATCTTGAAGCCGCTCTCCGCAACGACGATGTGCGTATATCTCCACACAGTAAACACGAGGAGCTAAACCAGTGCTGTATCAATGTCGGGCCAGCTTCGCAGATGATAGTCCAACCTTAAAACAACATTAGTTCAATGCATTTTGTATCTGGGTTGAGGTAGAAACTGAGTGAAGCTGATAATTTAGGAGATATAGACCTATATTGCTCATAAATATACTTCTTTATTTGAAGCTGGATATTGCGACAGCAATTCCATCTGCAAATGAATAAAAAAACGAAACAAATAGTTCACTATTATTCTTAGTATAAATTTTAATCGCGACTGGATTTGTTTTCCATATTTTTTGTTATTATTTTTATAAAAGATGGAGTCGCATTTGTTTTCGCAAATTGCACATTCAGAATAATATATAGGCATACAGTGGTGGAGTTTTATTGCAGTTATTTCTTGTAAATTATGGCAGTTAAAATCCGCATTATTATTTGAAACAGCCGCTCTTGAAATTGTATTGTTGAGCCTTTATTGCATTCTTTGGGACTGATGTCAGCTCAAATGTACAATATCATTTTGTAAACATCACACGATTCAAATAATTTTTAAATTTCATTAAATGAAAAGGGACTCAAATAATTTTATGATTGTCATCAATAACTCAAACCTTACCAGTTGCATTAATGAACAGTCTTACATATCAGTGATACGTTTTTACAAAAACATAATGCACCATGCTGAGAAGCTGAGAATTTTTGACAACCCGTACCAAAATGTAGTGGTGGTCTTTAGCTCCTCTGAGCTCACAATGCGCATCCGTTGTAGGTGGATGCCATCTTTACTGGCGAGATAGAATTGCTGAGTCCCAACAACGTCAAGCGTATAGGTAACGAAGCCATCACATGTGCCTCTGGTGGGATGTCCATCATGTTCCGTAAGGACACCAGCATGTCCTGGTTTAGCGAGGGAGTCCTCAAGATGATGGCCAACGGCGACTACCAATGGATCTGCAACATGAGTAAGCATAATAATTAACCCTATGACCCCCGGTACTGATTATATTCGTTTTTACATTTTTTATCACCACATTGCACATGATCAGCTTTTAAACATCAATCAGCAAGATTTGAAAATAGTTGACCTTTATTTTGTCAAATCTGACTGATTTTTACTCACTTGAAGTTGTGGATCGCGTCAGCGAGTCACAGCTTCAAGCGAGTAAAAATTCCAATTGAATAATTTGGCGGTTAAAGTATTAAATGTACATTCAAATTAATTGATATATTTATATGTCTACATTTTCTACACGTTTTTTACATGTTTATTTTTGTTAATGTTCTGCTAGTGAGAAATTCACGATAATATAGACTCGGAGTTTTCCTCCACCTGAAGTTGTGGATCGCGGTAGCGAGGCACAATTTCAAGTGGGTAAATTTGTTTTAAATATAACGTTTTGAGGGTTAATATCGTTTAATTTATGTACATACTGTATGGAATAGACATTGATTTAGTCCCGTCTTGATGAAATGGACTTATCTACTTATGCTTTACTAGACGTTGCCAGTAGTGGTTAATGTATTATTTTACTTTTGTAGATGGGAATCCTGGCTGTCTAGATGTCTAAATAGAAGAAATGAAACAGTAACTCAGACGTCAGCAAATTTTACTTGAAAAATTTAGTATTGTAAATGACAGAGAACCGGAGGGAAGCACAAAGTTGGACGTACCTCATTATAAAAAAACAGAAATAAATTGACAACAGTTTAACTTTCTGGACAATAACAATATTTAATGACAATGTAATTACTAATATGTCCTTTTAATTTTTCCAATACAAATTAAAATTATTTTGTGTTATGTCTTTTTTTCTAATAATTTATCATTTAAACGAACACATCCTTGTCGATAGCCTCCGGGGTAATCCAAGTACAGAGGAGAGCTCCAGCTCCAAAATGAGCAACCCTGGCTGAATCGAGTATTGCTTCCACACAAAGTGAATTCTATCATGAAAAAGCAAAACAACAGTAACTGCTTATTTGTCAAGTAAGCAGTTGTTGTTCTTTGCATTGCAAACTTATTTGTCAAGTAAGCAGTTGTTGTTCTTTGCATTGCAATATAGATTCGATGTCTGAGACAAAATATATGTATGATGTGATAGCCATAGTTTGATTATGTCTCCCCTCTATTGAGGTGGAGATATATTGCTTTACTTCTCACCGCTCATTTGTTCGTCCGATCAGTTTTGTGCGTTCTCTCAGTCTATCATGCAGGCTATCAAACACGAGACGTTAACCCAAATCCCGGGCTATTGTTGGCCCACAGTTTATGACGCTGGGGCCATATTCTCGTACAAGTTACGATATATCGCAGGCTTCTGATTGGTCGAGATGGCCATCTCGACCAATCAGAAGCCTACGATATATCGTAACTTGTACGAGAATACGGGCCCTGAGCCAACATTAGTCCAGTATTGAGTTAATGTTTCGTGTTTGACGCCACGCTGAATGTGGCCAGCACCGGCGACGCTGACCCAACATTTACCAGACATTGGGTCGGTGTCGGCTTGCACTGCCTGACCCGCAGCTGACAGGCCACAGTTGTGTTTTGCACATCACAGGGTGTGAAGATATTAAAACTGTCGCCCAACTGATTGAGCCCAAAGACGATTTAGTTACTGTTGATCATCTTCCCGGCAGCAAGTCTTGACACAGCGAGGTCTCAGGAGTAGCGAACCTTGCAGGGGAAGATGCTGTAGATATTAAAAACGGGTTCCACCACATCAAAATACATAGTCTCTACCTGTCTACTGTCCAGAGGAGCTATTTAGTAACATTAATTACAAAAGCCTTTGACACAACATCTAATAGCTATCAACCTTTATGGTTACGCTGCTGGAGGGGAGACATATCCGTTTTTTTTTACAAAAAAAGTAGACTCTTCTAGTTATGTCTCCCCTCTCACAGAGAGGTGGGAACATGTTGCTTTACCTTTGTCCGCTCAGTTCGTCCGCTCAGCTTGTGTCTGTGCATTCCCTCCTATCGTGTAGGCGGTCAGACACGAGGCGTTGATGCAATGCTGGGCTAATGTTGGCCCACCGTCTGCGACGCTGACCCAGCATCAAACCAGCACTGGTTCAACGCTTCGTGTTTGCTGGGTCTCAGTCTAACAGTCTGTGCTGTGGTGAGTCTGTCTCAGATTCATTTCTCTCCAGCGCTTTCAAAGGTACAGCCGGTCAAACACGAGACGTTGACCCAATGCTGGACTAATGTTGGCCAACCGTCTACGACGCTGAGCCAACATTCGCCCAGTATTGGGTTACCGTGTCGTGTTTGGCGCAGCGCTGAATGTGGGCCAGCTTCACAGACAGCAGGCTGACATTAACCCGGCTTTGGTTCAAAGCATGGTGACTGTACTATACCGCCAGCATGCAGGTATGGATATGGAATGGAATGGATAATGGCCAGCACCAGCGACGCTGGCCCGACATTTAACAGACATTGGCTCGGTGTCGGCTTGTAATCACGGCCAGCAGTAAGCTGCAAGCAATACCAGACCATGCAGCTGCTATTCACATCAAACACATAACATATGTATAATAATTGTACAACGTCGGCACAACGTCTTCGACGTTGGTCCAGCATTGTACAAATGATTTGTGTTTACTAAGTTGAACGCAGCCCAGCAAACACGAAGCGTTGAACCAGTGCTGGTTTGATGCTGGGCCAGCGTCAAAGATGGTGGGCAAGTGTTTCGCACCAAAACGGAATAAATTGCGCTTAATACATCAATACATGTCTTTACTGTCTACGGGAGTCATTTAATAACATTAATTACAACAGCCATTGACACTACATCATTCTATTAGCTATCAACCTCTATGGTTATGCTGCTGGAGGGGAGACTCCAGTTTTTCGTTCACCAAAAACTAGACCCTTCTAGTTATATTTGGGCTATGCCCAAATATACTGATTTTTGTCCGTTCTGTAATCGTATTATTCCGTGCATGTTTTGTGATAATCTATTTATCTGCTTACTTGTAAAGTGAGCAGATACTGCTATGCTATGCCCAAATATACTGATTTTTGTCCGTTCTGTAAACGTATTATTCTGTGCATGTTTTGTGATAATCTATTTTTCTCCCTTCAAATGCAAAAGGCAGTATCTGCTTACTTGTAAAGAGAGTAGATACTGCCTTTTGTCTTGCACGGCAGTAGGCTTATATTAGGGTCCAATGTTGGTTCAATAGTGTTCATGTCGGTGATTCTCCATTCATTGCCAGAAGGATGAGCAGGGTGCCCCTATGTCTAGACAGATTCTACTCTTTATTCTGTAGATTTGATAATAAAAATACTTTTATTCAATTTTTCAATTATGGGCCAGCGTCGCAGACAGTGACCCAGTATTAAACCAATATTGTGTATTGGGTATGGACAGTTGAAACCTTAAAAAAAAACAGTTGCAATTCTATTCAAACACGACACGTTGAATAAATGTTGTTTTAATGTTGGGCTAGCGTCGGGGATAGTGATGCAACATTAAGTCAACGGAGAGACAAGTCAATGTGTGTACTGGGCACTCTGAATGCGATTCCATTTGACAAACAAATATATATCTATTTACAAGTGCAAAAGCTCGGTGGGGACTTCTGCAAATTTGAAGTCCGAAGTCTAAAATTTCAGTTCCGAATCGCTGCCAAAAAACTCATACACGAAACTCCAATCAATCTGTCATAATAAAAATAACCCAACAAAATTCGAAATGGCCGCCACAAAAACTCATAAAAACTAGCCTAAATATTATTGTTACTTAAAAAGTCACAAATCCCCTCTAGTTCTATGATACTCCTGCCAGGTTATAGCTTCTTTAGATACATTTTGGTCCTCGTCTCGGGACAATCATTCTCATTCACCAGATCCACTATCCTTCCACTAGTGTCAGCTAGTGGCTCTGATTGGTTACGCTGTGAAATGTGTTCTGTAGACGTAATCATTAATTTGACCTGATTTTATACCTGGCCAATAAGGAAATACCTAACAAAAATGGTGTCCTTGACATTCTAATCCACATGGTCAAACCAAGGACAATTTTTATGAAATTAACAGCTTCTTTCAACCTGTTTAACAGAGGGTGGGGTGGACTAGGGAGGGGTTTGACTATATCTCTACATCTAAAATATTATATTTGCTATTCAACTTGGCCTGACATCTTGTGGATATTTAGGCCTGAAATTATCTGATTATGTGCTCCTTTCAGTATTGTCTGATGAGATATATAGGCCTACATCTGTACATGTATCATGTGTATTGACTATCCTACTAGTATAGTTTTATTAAATCAATATACACATGGTCAATGCTGATTTTATGGTGGGACAGCGTTGTAGACAATTGACATACATCAATCCAGTATTGTCAATCCTACAGCGTAAACAGGATCGGTCTACAGCGGCCCAATGTTTTCATAATGTTGGGCCTGCGTCACAAACGATGGACCAACTTTAAAACAATATTGGGTCAGTGTGTCGTACTGGCTGAGACTGCACACCAGTAAGAATGATGGCCCAGCGCTGGGTTCATGTTAATCCACAATCTGAGATGCTGTCCCAGCATTAAACAAACAGTGTACCATAACTTTGGACATTCTGCTGGTATATTTGTCTTACACAAAAGCAAGTCTACAACAACCAACTATAATACAACACATGTTGATCGTATGTACTGGTCATAATAATACTAGGCATATAATGACAACCATAGCCCAGTATAGGGGAGACATAATTATATAAACTTGTCTCTGATAGGTGCAAGGAGTCCTCGAACTTAACATAGTTTCAGGGTCAGGTGTGGGTCACGAGACACCAGATTTTGAGACCAACGCAGCAATTCTGTGAAACACAATCACCTTGACCTCCTTTGTTTTCACCGAGCTGGCTAATACAATGAAGTATGGGGGAGGGTTCTTATTAACCTTGTTTTCACCGAGTGACATCAATGCGCTTCACAGAATGAAGTATGGGGGAGGGGGTGTTATATAACCTTGTTTTCACTGAGTGACGTCACTACGTTTCACAGAATTACAGAAGAGATTCTCAAAGCACTCTATAGCAGGGCCACTTAGCTGTGCTAGTGTGGCCCTGAGAAGGAGGCTGTGGACAATCTGCTAAGTCAAATAGGAGTAACTGCCCACTTCTCACTTGAACAGTTCAGTTGAGGCGTCAAACTCACGCCGTCGCGGGTTATCGACCTGACGTCTCTAGCTCGGACGTCTTCACGACGGTTGCTCGACAGTGCGTGGGAGAGACGTCGCTTGCAGCTGAGTCAGTGGTCCAAGCGTCTCACAGGTAGACTCAAAATGTATCGACGTTGACCTGTAAGTCCGTGGTTAAGCTGATAATTCTAGGGAATCCCCAGTGATTCTCCCTGTCATGTAATAATGTACAGCGAATCTTGTATTTTAAAGTGCACATTTTGTATACGAACACAACCTGACCCTGCATAAACCCCTATTATGTAGCATTATTATACAGCCTATACTAGCAATAGCGATAACCCAAGGTACACATAATTTCAACCAATGTTGTGTTAATGTTGGGTCAGCGTCGTAGACGGTGAGCCAACATTAAACCAACATTGGTTCACAGTCTCATAGAGATTTCTTCTCTATTAGAATTTTTCAATGAACTTGCCAAATTATTCCCTAATTAGTATTTTAAATTGAATGAATGAATGAATGAATGAATGAATGAATGAATGAATGAATGAACGAACAAATGAATGAATGAATGAATGAATGAATGAATGAATGAATGAATGAATGAATGAATGAATGAATGAATAAATGAATGAATGAATGAATGAATGAATGAATGAATGAATGAATGAATGAATGAATGAATGAATGAATGAATGAATGGATAAATGGATGAATGAATAATTGAATGAATGAATGAATGAATGAATGAATGAATGAATGAATGAATGAATGAATGAATGAATGAATGAATGAATGAATGAATGAATGAATGAATGAATGAATGAATGGGATTTTAGGCCACCTTTATGCATATGCAACAGTGATGAACAAAAAACTGTCGGAATTTAGATTATACAGAAAAAATGAAATCGGACACCACAATATAACAGAGAAACAGATCATCCATAAATAATTATTCATCGTCCATAATTTTTCATTAGGCCTAACCTTATATGAGCTTGACCTCGTTATTTCTAAGAATTATTGAACCTTTCAGTGCGGGCTACACTTTTTCGTAGAATCAAAACAAAAAATACCTTAAAATATTGTGAAATGTATCAAATTAGTAAAAAACGGTTTCAAATATAACACCAAATAATTATAGCCAACTTTAAATGAATTCTAATTTCCACTTGGCAGGGGTAACATCGGGATCCGTCACGTGTCCGTTACGCGTCCGTCGCGCTTTTCTGTGGTTGCAAAAACTAGTAGGCAAAAATACAAAGTAAATTGCATTCCTAACAACATATAGATGTGCAAATGAGTGTTTTAAATGCTACCAAAATTTAAAGTGGCCACCACAGAACATCTTCATAATTTTTTGTAGCGCAAAAACTCAAAAACCTACAATTAGTAATTATTTAAATTTTACGATCATCTTCCCAACAATATGGGGATGTGCAAGTGACTTTTGCAAGTTTTTAGTGAAATTCAAAATGACCGCCACGGATCGACTTCATATTTTTTGTGGGCACAAAAACTCAAAACTCTAATGGCGGGGGATACTGTAGGATTGCAGGCCTCTTGTTATTATCAAGCTATATCTACAAAAGAATATTTGATATATAATACGTTATTATTCCTTGTTTGAACATCCTTAGCCCCCTCAAAAAAATAATTTTACCCCTTTTATTATTTTTAATAAATTGGGATCTAACCTCATTTTGGGTACAGTAGGGCAATGTCGCGACGATGCCGCTAGTAGGGCCTAACTTGATCGCCAATACTGCCGTAGAAAGGAAAAAGGCACCATGTGCTTACTCTGCAAGTAAGCAGATACTGCCTTTTTGCTTTGGAGAGCAGAATAGTCGCCGTCAAATTAACTTGTAGCGTATTTTTTCGCCAATTTTACAATTAATTTTCAGGTAATTTTACAATCACTATTTTCCAACCGCCGCCAGCTACCCTGCAAATTTCGTGAAATTGTAGCGAGTATTTCAAAAGTTAGACATGCAAGGCTTACAACAAACCTAAATTTTAAGGTTATATTTTCTAAGATATATAAATGTCAATAAAACCCATGATTATTTTGTAATATACAAAATAATATAATTGCAACCGTCCTTGTTGATAATTTAATTTAATTTATTGGTAAACCTGGAACAAATAGGCCTGTAACTTTACTGCATGTGATAATGCTAGGATGTGCTCACCTACGCCCTTAGGCTGGCTAAACCACCTCGGGAGGTGGCGTAGGTTTTGGGGCGTTCAGACGTCGAACGTAGGCCTACATCTAACATGGTGCAACCCAAATTTTCACACAACCACAGACGTACAAAAATCAAGGCACCAAAACAGCCGCTCTACCTCGTACGACCCACTGGTGCAAGATGCCCAAGTGCCATGGGCCATTGCGGGCTTCTTAGACCATGTCTAGCCCTATCCCAGCAAACACGATACGTTGACCCAATGTTAGTTCACTGTTGGTCTGACGTCGTAGAGGGTGGGCCAACATTCAACCAACATTGGGTCAACGTATCGTGTTTGCGAGGTATAGATCAGTGTAGATGGACCTCGCTGACAGTGCTCGGCGTTGGCAAGTCAGGCATAGACACATAATCTGATAATTTCCCATGATAGGTATCTCTAGAATTCTCATACGCATCTGTCATTTAGCTCTTTTGACTGATTCTAATCATTCAAACCTTGTTTCTTTCTACTATGATTTACACGATAATATCCAACAATAGTCATTAGTTAAATTTGGCACAATCTTATCTCAAGCGATAATTATTTTCAGATGCTCTATAGGCTACCATAACGCCAATTTCCTACATATCCTTATTATGTCCACGTACAGTAAAACAATTAAGGATCAGATGTTCTCTGTCATTTATTTATTTATGCAATTTGTTCACACCCAATAAAGAGCACAATTCTGCTCTGCGAAGGCAGAGAGCAGTAAGTGAGTAGTTACTACCTGTGGCTTTACAGAACCCTGTTGGTGTTCAAACACCATTTACAAAATATTGACTATAAAATGCCACTTATCAGGTCCACATCCAACACCTCAAGTCGAAATCAAACACATTGTGCTTGAGGTCAGAAAAGATGTATGAAATACATACTGTACGTCAGGCTGATACTTTTCTTTGCTATAGTCGAAAGGAGAACAAAAGGATATTTTTGCATAAAGTTGACACCGAATACAAAACGTGGGCTGTAGAGAGACCCACCCTCAAAACCTATTTTTTTAGGGTCATTCATGCTTGCAACAGAGCTATACCGTGGTACCTGTTGAGTAAACAATTGATCAACGTCTGAGTAGAATTCAGAGGGTATAGTTCTATATCTCTATATCGAATAATGTTGTTTAGCATTGAACATTCACAGCGCTGTCTCTAGTTTCGTGGAAAGTATACCCTTTCGCCCTCTATGACCATGATTTCATGATATTTTGCAGATGGGATATTGATATTAAACTACATGAATAAATGTTGATAACAGTCTGTAAAATAAGAAAGTCCTCATTTGACCTAAAATTAAATATTTCAGAGAAATGTCCTGATATTCGCTTTTTCGCCGTCTTGACTAAGTTGTCCAATAGGAAAGATTAAGTTGGTAACATAACAACATTCTATTTGATGTGTATATAGGGTAGAGGGTCCTTGCAATTTATGTATTTCTATGTTATGATATTTTCTTACATACATAAAATTAGTATGCTGATGTCATGGCGGGGAAATGGATCAGACATGTATTAGTATTGTCATTAGTGTGTGGTGGTATATGGATGGATGGTTGACTAACTCTATCCTGCGAAGGCAAACAACAGTAGCTGCTTATTTTACAAGTCAGTAGTTAGTGATGTTTGCCATTGCAGCCGTGGCTGCCAGAGGATAGGCTTATTTATCGTCGCTAATTCAGAGTATCTGCCGTGACCATAGGTGACCAAGCAACAGAGCAAACACAAAACATTTGTATAACATTTCTACAAAGTCGGACCAACGTCAAAGACGTTGGTCTGACATTGTACAAATGCTATACAAATGTGTAATTATTGGACCACTGGTAAAAACAATTACTATATAAACGTTATATACATGTACTGATCATTTTGCGACCTTCGTGTGATGCTTGATGGTCACAGAAGCTTATAATTGTATGAATTGTATTTGAGGAACAGAAATGGGCTCTATTTCAGAAAAATAGTCACAAATAACATACTCCAGTTATTAATTATTGGATTTCTAGGTAAAAACCTATTCTATTCAAAAGGCCGCTGGCGGCTATCTTGGATTTTTGTGATTTTCGGCGAAACGCGAAATGCATCTTGTAGAATAACTTGTGACCTCAACAAATCCATTGTCTACATAAATGCATTAAAAAAGCAGGTTCACTGGGAGACCAGTATATAAAATAAGTGAATACTTGCTTTTCACTGTGATCGATGGCGGTCATTTTGAATTTTGCGATCCACATGATTCCGCCCACGTTTTTGACAAGTATCTTACTTGCCAAAAGTTGGTCATTCAATCATGGTTTACCATTATACGACTTTTAGTAGTTTGACCTTTGTGTGCCCTTTTGACTTACATTTGGGACACATTCACCCCACCGGACACTTCAGGAATTTCGATATGTTGCTTGTCATACTTCCAAAGGCCCAGTCACACATATACCATCACGCACGTCAAGCGCTCAAAACTGAAGAATTTTTGGTCAATGCATTGTGATTCGCTCGGCGTGCGTCAGAATTCGTTGATGATTTGACGAGAACGCCTGATGAACATCATTCTTTTTTTGTGTGCGTCAACCTCTGCGCACATTTTTTGCATGCGCAAAAATGTGAGCGTTTTTCCACGTGTGAATGTAGACGCCAGAAGAACGTCAGATCAGCGCTAGTCTAACGTTAGGCATACGTAGAGTACACGCTCTAAATTCGTTGCTTTTTTGTTGACCGAGGTTTGTCCCAGTCACACATAAACGACGCACAGTTCATCCATAAAAAATAAAAAAATAAAAATTTGAGTCCAGATTATGAAAAACGTCGTAAACTGGTAGCGAATGCACAGCGTGTTTCCAACGCAAAGTGCGTTTGAACAGCGCACATTAAACCCTATAATGCTAATGTCGAAGATAATAGTAACTTTTATCAGTTTGTTTGGACAAAATTGGTAACCATTTTTAAAAGAAGAAATGTGTCTTAAATTTATGATAACATTATATGTTTGGACTTAATTTCGACAAATAAAAAAAAAATTCTGCACTTAAAGCCGTGTATCGTGTGAAAAAACACCTCAAATGATTAAAAATAAAATGTCGTTTGTCAGAGCTCTAAGGGTTAAGCTGCAGAAATACCATAGTCACAGCCTGCTGCTAGAGCGCTGGGTGAACTGGCGGCGTGTTCCTAGCGCCTGCTTCGAGCGCTCATACAGCGCGAGGCAGACGCGTGACCCGCGACTGCCCGGCGCCCTTAACGGCAGCCATATGATACAAAGCAAACTTATTTAGCGTTGATATGACGTTGTTCTAGCGCGCCCCACGTGTTTCTGGTGGCCTTCTGGCGTTTACATTTGTGCGTTAATATGCGTTCAATATTGTAAACATACCCGACTTCCTTTGGCGATTAGAGGACGCACAAAAAATATGCGTGGCGATAGTGCAGCGCTCTCTACGAACCAATAACGAGTGTTGACGCACGACCGACGCACGACAGACGCTCTAGCAAAAAATAATCAATTTTCATTGCGTGGGTCGTGCGTCGACTATGACTGAGCCTTGTATGACTGAGCCTTACGGCTAGAAAAAACCCTCAAAAATGCAGGCACTGAGCGCGCATATATATACGCCCATCTAACGTGTTCCTAACGCATGTCCAGCGAACATATAACGTATATGGAGCGTTCTAAATGCTTTCTAACTTATTCGTGCCTCGCGCTGGCGATGCGCGATGTATTCGCTAACGTTGTCGCCCTGTTATCGCGCAACGCGGTGGCGAAACGCTGTGTATTCGCTGATTTATACACCTGATTTATTTATAACACGCTGTATAATCGTCCTAAACTCGCCGGCTCGTCTCATATCCTGACAAAATTCATGGACGCACAACGACGCACTGCTCTAATTTTTGTCACTCAAGGCGTGGGCTGTGCGTCGTGTATGTGTGACTGGGGTATAACAAGCTTTTCTGAATTTGTCAGCTTGTTACGAATTTGTTCCAGGTATCAAGCTAACTTTCCTGGACTAATAGGCTTAAGCTGGCAGACACTGGCCCCATGTTAGGGACGCACCATTAGATATCCGGGGGGGGGGGGGGGGGAAGGGTGGGGCAAGAGTTTTTTGTTGCTTTCAAACTTTTTTTTTTCCGCAGTGAGAAAACAATTTTTTTGGCGGGCGATCAACCTCCGACAATTTTTTTTAATGTTTCCTCGAAAAATTGAAATATTTTTTTTTTGTCGTATGCTCTCCCTACATGTATGTACGTTACATTTTGGTGGCTTTTCTG
>CAXHKU010000947.1:0-82484 GCA_964017125.1 Flabesymbios commensalis | reverse complement strand
ACTGCATCAGTTTTTAATGAGATTGGTGTAAAATTTGATTGAGTATTATTAAAAGTTATTCATTTAGACGTCAATTAAGACGTCAATTCTTAACTGTTTTCCATGTAGTTTTCCAGGCACCATCGGCTGGTATTACGGCAACTTCCCTGTAAATTTGGCGAAGTTTGAATAAATACTGCAAAAGTTATCAATGAGATTGGTGTGAAATTTGATTGAGTATTATTAAAAGTTACTCATTTAGACGTCAATTCAGACGTCAATTCTCAACCGTTTTCTATGTAGTTTTGCAGGCAACATCAGCTTTTATTACGGCAACAACCCTGTAAATTTGGCGAAGTTTGATCAATTACTGCATAAGTTATTAATGAGATTGGTGTAAAATTTGATTGAGTACTATTAAAAGTTATTCATTTAAAGGACAATTCAGACGTCAATTCTTAACTGTTTCCCATGTAGTTTGGCAGGCACCATCGGCTGGTATTACGGCAACTTCCCTGTAAATTTGGCAAAGTTTGATTAATTACTGCAAAAATTATTAATGAGCTTGGTGTGAAATTTGATTGACTATTATTAAAAGTTATTCATTTAGACGTCAATTAAGACGTCAATTCTCAACCGTTTTCCATGTAGTTTTGCGGGCAACATTGGCTGGTATTACGGCAACTTCCCTGTAAATTTGGCGAAGTTTGATTAATTACTGCAAAAGTTATTAATGAGATTGTTGTGAAATTTGATCGAGTATTATTAAAAGTTATTCATTTAGACGTCAATTCAGACGTCAATTCTTAACTGTTTTCCATGTAGTTTTGCAGGCACCATCGGCTGGTATTAAGACAACTTCCCTGTAAATTTGGCGAAGTTTGATTAATTACTGCAAAACTTATTAATGAGATTGGTGTGAAATTTGATTGAGTATTATTAAAAGTTATTCCTTTAGACGTCAATTCAGACGTCAATTCTCAACCGTTTTCCATGTAGTTTTGTAGGCAACATCGGCTGTTATTACGGCAACTTCCCTGTAAATTTGGCGAAGTTTGATTAATTACTGCAAAAGTTAATAATGAGATTGGTGTGAAATTTGATTGAGTATCATTGAAAGTTATTCATTTAGACGTCAATTCAGACGTCAATTCTCAACTGTTTTCCATGTAGTTTTGCAGGCACCATCGGCTGGTATTACGGCAACTTCCCTGAAAATTTGGTGAAGTTTGATTAATTACTGCAAAAGTTATTAATGAGATTGGTGTGAAATTTGATTGAGTATTATTAAAAGTTATTCATTTAGACGTCAATTCAGACGTCAATTCTCGACCGTTTTCCATGTAGTTTTGTAGGCAACATCGGCTGTTATTACGGCAACTTCTCTGTAAATTTAGCGAAGTTTGATTAATTACTGCAAAAGTTATTAATGAGATTGGTGTTAAATTTGATTGAGTATTATCAAAAGTTACTCATTTAGACGTCAATTCAGACGTCAATTCTCAACCGTTTTCCATGTAGTTTTGCAGGCAAAATCAGCTTTTATTACGGCAACTTCCCTGTAATTTTGGCGAAGTTTGATTAATTACTGCATCAGTTTTTAATGAGATTGGTGTAAAATTTGATTGAGTATTATTAAAAGTTATTCATTTAGACGTCAATTAAGACGTCAATTCTTAACTGTTTTCCATGTAGTTTTCCAGGCACCATCGGCTGGTATTACGGCAACTTCCCTGTAAATTTGGCGAAGTTTGAATAAATACTGCAAAAGTTATCAATGAGATTGGTGTGAAATTTGATTGAGTATTATTAAAAGTTACTCATTTAGACGTCAATTCAGACGTCAATTCTCAACCGTTTTCTATGTAGTTTTGCAGGCAACATCAGCTTTTATTACGGCAACAACCCTGTAAATTTGGCGAAGTTTGATCAATTACTGCATAAGTTATTAATGAGATTGGTGTAAAATTTGATTGAGTACTATTAAAAGTTATTCATTTAAAGGACAATTCAGACGTCAATTCTTAACTGTTTCCCATGTAGTTTGGCAGGCACCATCGGCTGGTATTACGGCAACTTCCCTGTAAATTTGGCAAAGTTTGATTAATTACTGCAAAAATTATTAATGAGCTTGGTGTGAAATTTGATTGACTATTATTAAAAGTTATTCATTTAGACGTCAATTAAGACGTCAATTCTCAACCGTTTTCCATGTAGTTTTGCAGGCAACATTGGCTGGTATTACGGCAACTTCCCTGAAAATTTGGCGAAGTTTGATTAATTACTGCAAAAGTTATTAATGAGATTGGTGTGAAATTTGATTGAGTATTATTAAAAGTTATTCATTTAGACGTCAATTCAGACGTCAATTCTCGACTGCTTTCCATGTAGTTTTGTAGGCAACATCGGCTGTTATTACGGCAACTTCTCTGTAAATTTAGCGAAGTTTGATTAATTACTGCAAAAGTTATTAATGAGATTGGTGTTAAATTTGATTGAGTATTATCAAAAGTTACTCATTTAGACGTCAATTCAGACGTCAATTCTCAACCGTTTTCCATGTAGTTTTGCAGGCAACATCAGCTTTTATTACGGCAACTTCCCTGTAATTTTGGCGAAGTTCGATTAATTACTGCATAAGTTTTTAATGAGATTGGTGTAAAATTTGATTGAATATTATTAAAAGTTATTCATTTAGACGTCAATTAACACGTCAATTCTTAACTGTTTTCCATGTAGTTTTCCAGGCACCATCAGCTGGTATTACGGCAACTTCCCTGTAAATTTGGCGAAGATTGATTAATTACTGCAAAAGTTATTAATGAGATTGGTGTTAAATTTGATTGAGTATTATTAAAAGTTATTCATTTAGACGTCAATTAAGACGTCAATTCTTAACTGTTTTCCATGTAGTTTTCCAGGCAACATCAGCTTTTATTACGGCAACTACCCTGTAAATTTGGCGAAGTTTGATCAATTACTGCATAAGTTATTAATGAGATTGGTGTAAAATTTGATTGAGTATTATTAAAAGTTATTCATTTAGACGTCAATTCGGACGTCAATTCTTAACTGTTTTCCGTGTAGTTTGGCAGGCACCATCGGCTGGTATTACGGCAACTTCCCTGTAAATTTGGCAAAGTTTGATTAATTACTGCAAAAATTATTAATGAGCTTGGTGTGAAATTTGATTGACTATTATTAAAAGTTATTCATTTAGACGTCAATTAAGACGTCAATTCTCAACCGTTTTCCATGTAGTTTTGCAGGCAACATTGGCTGGTATTACGGCAACTTCCTGTGAATTTAGCGAAGTTTGATTAATTACTGCAAAAGTTATTAATGAGATTGGTGTGAAATTTGATTGAGTATTATTAAAAGTTATTCATTTAGACGTCAATTCAGACGTCAATTCTCAACCGTTTTCCATGTAGTTTTGCAGGCACATTGCCTGGTATTACGGCAACTTCCCTGTAAATTTGGCGAAGTTTGATTAATTACTGCAAAAATTATTAATGAGATTGGTGTGAAATTTGATTGAGTATTATTTAAAGTTATTCATTTAGACGTCGATTCAGACGTCAATTCTCAACCGTTTTCCATGTAGTTTTGTAGGCAACATCGGCTGTAATTACGGCAACTTCCCTGTAAATTTGGCAAAGTTTGATTAATGTAATCTTTGCGAAGCTTGTTTTATTACTGCGAAAATTATTAAAGAGATTGGTGTGAAATTTGATCGAGTATTATTAAAAGTTATTCATTTAGACGTCAATTCAGACGTCAATTCTTAACTGTTTTACATGTAGTTTTGCTCGCACCATCGGCTGGTATTACGGCAAATTCCCTGTAAATTTGGCGAAGTTTGATTAATTACTGCAAAAATTATTAATGAGATTGGTGTGAAATTTGATTGAGTATTACTAAAAGTCATTCATTTAGACGTCAATTCAGACGTCAATTCTCAACCGTTTTCCATGTAGTTTTGCAGGCAACATTGGCTGTTATTACGGCAACTTACCTGTAAATTTGGCGAAGTTTGATTAATTACTGCAAAAGTTATTAATGAGATTGTTGTGAAATTTGATCGAGTATTATTAAAAGTTATTCATTTAGACGTCAATTCAGACGTCAATTCTTAACTGTTTTCCATGTAGTTTTGCAGGCACCATCGGCTGGTATTAAGGCAACTTCCCTGTAAATTTGGCGAAGTTTGATTAATTACTGCAAAACTTATTAATGAGATTGGTGTGAAATTTGATTGAGTATTATTAAAAGTTATTCCTTTAGACGTCAATTCAGACGTCAATTCTCAACCGTTTTCCATGTAGTTTTGTAGGCAACATCGGCTGTTATTACGGCAACTTCCCTGTAAATTTGGCGAAGTTTGATTAATTACTGCAAAAGTTAATAATGAGATTGGTGTGAAATTTGATTGAGTATCATTGAATGTTATTCATTTAGACGTCAATTCAGACGTCAATTCTCAACTGTTTTCCATGTAGTTTTGCAGGCACCATCGGCTGGTATTACGGCAACTTCCCTGAAAATTTGGCGAAGTTTGAATAAATACTGCAAAAGTTATCAATGAGATTGGTGTGAAATTTGATTGAGTATTATTAAAAGTTACTCATTTAGACGTCAATTCAGACGTCAATTCTCAACCGTTTTCTATGTAGTTTTGCAGGCAACATCAGCTTTTATTACGGCAACTACCCTGTAAATTTGGTGAAGTTTGATTAATTACTGCAAAAGTTATTAATGAGATTGGTGTGAAATTTGATTGAGTATTATTAAAAGTTATTCATTTAGACGTCAATTCAGACGTCATTTCTCGACCGTTTTCCATGTAGTTTTGTAGGCAACATCGGCTGTTATTACGGCAACTTCTCTGTAAATTTGGTGAAGTTTGATTAATTACTGCAAAAGTTATTAATGAGATTGGTGTAAAATTTGATTGAGTATTATCAAAAGTTACTCATTTAGACGTCAATTCAGACGTCAATTCTCAATCGTTTTCCATGTAGTTTTGCAGGCAAAATCAGCTTTTATTACGGCAACTTCCCTGTAATTTTGGCGAAGTTTGATTAATTACTGCATCAGTTTTTAATGAGATTGGTGTAAAATTTGATTGAGTATTATTAAAAGTTATTCATTTAGACGTCAATTAAGACGTCAATTCTTAACTGTTTTCCATGTAGTTTTCCAGGCACCATCGGCTGGTATTACGGCAACTTCCCTGTAAATTTGGCGAAGTTTGAATAAATACTGCAAAAGTTATCAATGAGATTGGTGTGAAATTTGATTGAGTATTATTAAAAGTTACTCATTTAGACGTCAATTCAGACGTCAATTCTCAACCGTTTTCTATGTAGTTTTGCAGGCAACATCATCTTTTATTACGGCAACTACCCTGTAAATTTGTCGAAGTTTGATCAATTACTGCATAAGTTATTAATGAGATTGGTGTAAAATTTGATTGAGTATTATTAAAAGTTATTCATTTAGACGACAATGCAGACGTCAATTCTTAACTGTTTCCCATGTAGTTTGGCAGGCACCATCGGCTGGTATTACGGCAACTTCCCCGTAAATTTGGCAAAGTTTGATTAATTACTGCAAAAATTATTAATGAGCTTGGTGTGAAATTTGATTGACTATTATTAAAAGTTATTCATTTAGACGTCAATTCAGACGTCAATTCTCAACCGTTTTCCATGTAGTTTTGTAGGCAACATCGGCTGTTATTACGGCAACTTCCCTGTAAATTTGGCGAAGTTTGATTAATTACTGCAAAAGTTAATAATGAGATTGGTGTGAAATTTGATTGAGTATCATTGAAAGTTATTCATTTAGACGTCAATTCAGACGTCAATTCTCAACTGTTTTCCATGTAGTTTTGCAGGCACCATCGGCTGGTATTACGGCAACTTCCCTGAAAATTTGGCGAAGTTTGAATAAATACTGCAAAATTTATCAATGAGATTGGTGTGAAATTTGATTGAGTATTATTAAAAGTTACTCATTTAGACGTCAATTCAGACGTCAATTCTCAACCGTTTTCTATGTAGTTTTGCAGGCAACATCAGCTTTTATTACGGCAACTACCCTGTAAATTTGGTGAAGTTTGATTAATTGCTGCAAAAGTTATCAATGAGATTGGTGTGAAATTTGATTGAGTATTATTAAAAGTTACTCATTTAGACGTCAATTCAGACGTCAATTCTCAACCGTTTTCTATGTAGTTTTGCAGGCAACATCAGCTTTTATTACGGCAACTACCCTGTAAATTTGGTGAAGTTTGATTAATTACTGCAAAAGTTATTAATGAGATTGGTGTGAAATTTGATTGAGTATTATTAAAAGTTATTCATTTAGACGTCAATTCAGACGTCAATTCTCGACCGTTTTCCATGTAGTTTTGTAGGCAACATCGGCTGTTATTACGGCAACTTCTCTGTAAATTTGGTGAAGTTTGATTAATTACTGCAAAAGTTATTAATGAGATTGGTGTAAAATTTGATTGAGTATTATCAAAAGTTACTCATTTAGACGTCAATTCAGACGTCAATTCTCAACCGTTTTCCATGTAGTTTTGCAGGCAAAATCAGCTTTTATTACGGCAACTTCCCTGTAATTTTGGCGAAGTTTGATTAATTACTGCATCAGTTTTTAATGAGATTGGTGTAAAATTTGATTGAGTATTATTAAAAGTTATTCATTTAGACGTCAATTAAGACGTCAATTCTTAACTGTTTTCCATGTAGTTTTCCAGGCACCATCGGCTGGTATTACGGCAACTTCCCTGTAAATTTGGCGAAGTTTGAATAAATACTGCAAAAGTTATCAATGAGATTGGTGTGAAATTTGATTGAGTATTATTAAAAGTTACTCATTTAGACGTCAATTCAGACGTCAATTCTCAACCGTTTTCTATGTAGTTTTGCAGGCAACATCATCTTTTATTACGGCAACTACCCTGTAAATTTGTCGAAGTTTGATCAATTACTGCATAAGTTATTAATGAGATTGGTGTAAAATTTGATTGAGTATTATTAAAAGTTATTCATTTAGACGACAATGCAGACGTCAATTCTTAACTGTTTCCCATGTAGTTTGGCAGGCACCATCGGCTGGTATTACGGCAACTTCCCCGTAAATTTGGCAAAGTTTGATTAATTACTGCAAAAATTATTAATGAGCTTGGTGTGAAATTTGATTGACTATTATTAAAAGTTATTCATTTAGACGTCAATTCAGACGTCAATTCTCAACCGTTTTCCATGTAGTTTTGTAGGCAACATCGGCTGTTATTACGGCAACTTCCCTGTAAATTTGGCGAAGTTTGATTAATTACTGCAAAAGTTAATAATGAGATTGGTGTGAAATTTGATTGAGTATCATTGAAAGTTATTCATTTAGACGTCAATTCAGACGTCAATTCTCAACTGTTTTCCATGTAGTTTTGCAGGCACCATCGGCTGGTATTACGGCAACTTCCCTGAAAATTTGGCGAAGTTTGAATAAATACTGCAAAAGTTATCAATGAGATTGGTGTGAAATTTGATTGAGTATTATTAAAAGTTACTCATTTAGACGTCAATTCAGACGTCAATTCTCAACCGTTTTCTATGTAGTTTTGCAGGCAACATCAGCTTTTATTACGGCAACTACCCTGTAAATTTGGTGAAGTTTGATTAATTACTGCAAAAGTTATTAATGAGATTGGTGTGAAATTTGATTGAGTATTATTAAAAGTTATTCATTTAGACGTCAATTCAGACGTCAATTCTCGACCGTTTTCCATGTAGTTTTGTAGGCAACATCGGCTGTTATTACGGCAACTTCTCTGTAAATTTAGCGAAGTTTGATTAATTACTGCAAAAGTTATTAATGAGATTGGTGTTAAATTTGATTGAGTATTATCAAAAGTTACTCATTTAGACGTCAATTCAGACGTCAATTCTCAACCGTTTTCCATGTAGTTTTGCAGGCAAAATCAGCTTTTATTACGGCAACTTCCCTGTAATTTTGGCGAAGTTTGATTAATTACTGCATCAGTTTTTAATGAGATTGGTGTAAAATTTGATTGAGTATTATTAAAAGTTATTCATTTAGACGTCAATTAAGACGTCAATTCTTAACTGTTTTCCATGTAGTTTTCCAGGCACCATCGGCTGGTATTACGGCAACTTCCCTGTAAATTTGGCGAAGTTTGAATAAATACTGCAAAAGTTATCAATGAGATTGGTGTGAAATTTGATTGAGTATTATTAAAAGTTACTCATTTAGACGTCAATTCAGACGTCAATTCTCAACCGTTTTCTATGTAGTTTTGCAGGCAACATCAGCTTTTATTACGGCAACTACCCTGTAAATTTGGCGAAGTTTGATCAATTACTGCATAAGTTATTAATGAGATTGGTGTAAAATTTGATTGAGTATTATTAAAAGTTATTCATTTAGACGACAATTCAGACGTCAATTCTTAACTGTTTCCCATGTAGTTTGGCAGGCACCATCGGCTGGTATTACGGCAACTTCCCTGTAAATTTGGCAAAGTTTGATTAATTACTGCAAAAATTATTAATGAGCTTGGTGTGAAATTTGATTGACTATTATTAAAAGTTATTCATTTAGACGTCAATTAAGACGTCAATTCTCAACCGTTTTCCATGTAGTTTTGCAGGCAACATTGGCTGGTATTACGGCAACTTCCCTGAAAATTTGGCGAAGTTTGATTAATTACTGCAAAAGTTATTAATGAGATTGGTGTGAAATTTGATTGAGTATTATTAAAAGTTATTCATTTAGACGTCAATTCAGACGTCAATTCTCGACTGCTTTCCATGTAGTTTTGTAGGCAACATCGGCTGTTATTACGGCAACTTCTCTGTAAATTTAGCGAAGTTTGATTAATTACTGCAAAAGTTATTAATGAGATTGGTGTTAAATTTGATTGAGTATTATCAAAAGTTACTCATTTAGACGTCAATTCAGACGTCAATTCTCAACCGTTTTCCATGTAGTTTTGCAGGCAACATCAGCTTTTATTACGGCAACTTCCCTGTAATTTTGGCGAAGTTCGATTAATTACTGCATCAGTTTTTAATGAGATTGGTGTAAAATTTGATTGAGTATTATTAAAAGTTATTCATTTAGACGTCAATTAAGACGTCAATTCTTACCTGTTTTCCATGTAGTTTTCCAGGCTCCATCAGCTGGTATTACGGCAACTTCCCTGTAAATTTGGCGAAGATTGATTAATTACTGCAAAAGTTATTAATGAGATTGGTGTTAAATTTGATTGAGTATTATTAAAAGTTATTCATTTAGACGTCAATTAAGACGTCAATTCTTAACTGTTTTCCATGTAGTTTTCCAGGCAACATCAGCTTTTATTACGGCAACTACCCTGTAAATTTGGCGAAGTTTGATCAATTACTGCATAAGTTATTAATGAGATTGGTGTAAAATTTGATTGAGTATTATTAAAAGTTATTCATTTAGACGACAATTCGGACGTCAATTCTTAACTGTTTTCCGTGTAGTTTGGCAGGCACCATCGGCTGGTATTACGGCAACTTCCCTGTAAATTTGGCAAAGTTTGATTAATTACTGCAAAAATTATTAATGAGCTTGGTGTGAAATTTGATTGACTATTATTAAAAGTTATTCATTTAGACGTCAATTAAGACGTCAATTCTCAACCGTTTTCCATGTAGTTTTGCAGGCAACATTGGCTGGTATTACGGCAACTTCCCTGTGAATTTAGCGAAGTTTGATTAATTACTGCAAAAGTTATTAATGAGATTGGTGTGAAATTTGATTGAGTATTATTAAAAGTTATTCATTTAGACGTCAATTCAGACGTCAATTCTCAACCGTTTTCCATGTAGTTTTGCAGGCACATTGCCTGGTATTACGGCAACTTCCCTGTAAATTTGGCGAAGTTTGATTAATTACTGCAAAAATTATTAATGAGATTGGTGTGAAATTTGATTGAGTATTATTTAAAGTTATTCATTTAGACGTCGATTCAGACGTCAATTCTCAACCGTTTTCCATGTAGTTTTGTAGGCAACATCGGCTGTAATTACGGCAACTTCCCTGTAAATTTGGCAAAGTTTGATTAATGTAATCTTTGCGAAGCTTGTTTTATTACTGCGAAAATTATTAAAGAGATTGGTGTGAAATTTGATCGAGTATTATTAAAAGTTATTCATTTAGACGTCAATTCAGACGTCAATTCTTAACTGTTTTACATGTAGTTTTGCACGCACCATCGGCTGGTATTACGGCAAATTCCCTGTAAATTTGGCGAAGTTTGATTAATTACTGCAAAAATTATTAATGAGATTGGTGTGCAATTTGATTGAGTATTATTAAAAGTCATTCATTTAGACGTCAATTCAGACGTCAATTCTCAACCGTTTTCCATGCAGTTTTGCAGGCAACATTGGCTGTTATTACGGCAACTTACCTGTAAATTTGGCGAAGTTTGATTAATTACTGCAAAAGTTAATAATGAGATTGGTGTGAAATTTGATTGAGTATTATCAAAAGTTACTCATTTAGACGTCAATTCAGACGTCAATTCTCAACCGTTTTCCATGTAGTTTTGCAGGCAAAATCAGCTTTTATTACGGCAACTTCCCTGTAATTTTGGCGAAGTTTGATTAATTACTGCATCAGTTTTTAATGAGATTGGTGTAAAATTTGATTGAGTATTATTAAAAGTTATTCATTTAGACGTCAATTAAGACGTCAATTCTTAACTGTTTTCCATGTAGTTTTCCAGGCACCATCGGCTGGTATTACGGCAACTTCCCTGTAAATTTGGCGAAGTTTGAATAAATACTGCAAAAGTTATCAATGAGATTGGTGTGAAATTTGATTGAGTATTATTAAAAGTTACTCATTTAGACGTCAATTCAGACGTCAATTCTCAACCGTTTTCTATGTAGTTTTGCAGGCAACATCATCTTTTATTACGGCAACTACCCTGTAAATTTGTCGAAGTTTGATCAATTACTGCATAAGTTATTAATGAGATTGGTGTAAAATTTGATTGAGTATTATTAAAAGTTATTCATTTAGACGACAATGCAGACGTCAATTCTTAACTGTTTCCCATGTAGTTTGGCAGGCACCATCGGCTGGTATTACGGCAACTTCCCTGTAAATTTGGCAAAGTTTGATTAATTACTGCAAAAATTATTAATGAGCTTGGTGTGAAATTTGATTGACTATTATTAAAAGTTATTCATTTAGACGTCAATTCAGACGTCAATTCTCAACCGTTTTCCATGTAGTTTTGTAGGCAACATCGGCTGTTATTACGGCAACTTCCCTGTAAATTTGGCGAAGTTTGATTAATTACTGCAAAAGTTAATAATGAGATTGGTGTGAAATTTGATTGAGTATCATTGAAAGTTATTCATTTAGACGTCAATTCAGACGTCAATTCTCAACTGTTTTCCATGTAGTTTTGCAGGCACCATCGGCTGGTATTACGGCAACGTCCCTGAAAATTTGGCGAAGTTTGAATAAATACTGCAAAAGTTATCAATGAGATTGGTGTGAAATTTGATTGAGTATTATTAAAAGTTACTCATTTAGACGTCAATTCAGACGTCAATTCTCAACCGTTTTCTATGTAGTTTTGCAGGCAACATCAGCTTTTATTACGGCAACTACCCTGTAAATTTGGTGAAGTTTGATTAATTACTGCAAAAGTTATTAATGAGATTGGTGTGAAATTTGATTGAGTATTATTAAAAGTTATTCATTTAGACGTCAATTCAGACGTCAATTCTCGACCGTTTTCCATGTAGTTTTGTAGGCAACATCGGCTGTTATTACGGCAACTTCTCTGTAAATTTAGCGAAGTTTGATTAATTACTGCAAAAGTTATTAATGAGATTGGTGTTAAATTTGATTGAGTATTATCAAAAGTTACTCATTTAGACGTCAATTCAGACGTCAATTCTCAACCGTTTTCCATGTAGTTTTGCAGGCAAAATCAGCTTTTATTACGGCAACTTCCCTGTAATTTTGGCGAAGTTTGATTAATTACTGCATCAGTTTTTAATGAGATTGGTGTAATATTTGATTGAGTATTATTAAAAGTTATTCATTTAGACGTCAATTAAGACGTCAATTCTTAACTGTTTTCCATGTAGTTTTCCAGGCACCATCGGCTGGTATTACGGCAACTGCCCTTGTAAATTTGGCGAAGTGTGATTAATTACTGCAAAAATAATTAATGAGATCGGTGTGAAATTTGATTGAGTATTTTTAAAAGTTACTCATTTAGACGTCAATTCAGACGTCAATTCTTAACTGTTTTCTATGTAGTTTAGCAGGCAACATAAGCTTTTATTACGGCAACTTCCCTGTAAATTTGGCGACGTTTGATTAATTACTGCAAAAATATTAATGAGCTTGGTGTGAAATTTGATTGACTATTATTAAAAGTTATTCATTTAGACGTCAATTCAGACGTCAATTCTCAACCGTTTTCCATGTAGTTTTGCAGGCAACATTGGCTGTTATTACGGCAACTTCCCTGTAAATTTGGCGAAGTTTGATTAATTACTGCAATAGTTATTAATGAGATTGTTGTGAAATTTTATCGAGTATTATTAAAAGTTATTCATTTAGACGTCAATTCAGACGTCAATTCTTAACTGTTTTCCATGTAGTTTTGCAGGCACCATCGGCTGGTATTAAGACAACTTCCCTGTAAATTTGGCGAAGTTTGATTAATTACTGCAAAACTTATTAATGAGATTGGTGTGAAATTTGATTGAGTATTATTAAAAGTTATTCATTTAGACGTCAATTCAGACGTCAATTCTCAACCGTTTTCCATGTAGTGTTGTAGGCAACATCGGCTGGTATTACGGCAACTTCCCTGTAAATTTGGCGAAGTCTGATTAATTACTGCAAAAATTATTAATGAGATTGGTGTGAAATTTGATAGAGTATTATTAAAAGTTATTCATTTAGACGTCAATTCAGACGTCAATTCTCAACCGTTTTCCTTGTAATTTTGCAGGCACCATCGGCTGGTATTACGGCAACTGCCTTGTAAATTTGGCGAAGTGTGATTAATTACTGCAAAAATAATTAATGAGATCGGTGTGAAATTTGATTGAGTATTTTTAAAAGTTACTCATTTAGACGTCAATTCAGACGTCAATTCTTAACTGTTTTCCATGTAGTTTAGCAGGCAACATAAGCTTTTATTACGGCAACTTCCCTGTAAATTTGGCGAAGATTGATTAATTACTGCAAAAGTTATTAATGAGATTGGTGTTAAATTTGATTGAGTATTATTAAAAGTTATTCATTTAGACGTCAATTAAGACGTCAATTCTTAACTGTTTTCCATGTAGTTTTCCAGGCAACATCAGCTTTTATTACGGCAACTACCCTGTAAATTTGGCGAAGTTTGATCAATTACTGCATAAGTTATTAATGAGATTGGTGTTAAATTTGATTGAGTATTATTAAAAGTTATTCATTTAGACGTCAATTAAGACGTCAATTCTTAACTGTTTTTCATGTAGTTTTCCAGGCAACATCAGCTTTTATTACGGCAACTACCCTGTAAATTTGGCGAAGTTTGATCAATTACTGCATAAGTTATTAATGAGATTGGTGTAAAATTTGATTGAGTATTATTAAAAGTTATTCATTTAGACGACAATTCGGACGTCAATTCTTAACTGTTTTCCGTGTAGTTTGGCAGGCACCATCGGCTGGTATTACGGCAACTTCCCTGTAAATTTGGCAAAGTTTGATTAATTACTGCAAAAATTATTAATGAGCTTGGTGTGAAATTTGATTGACTATTATTAAAAGTTATTCATTTAGACGTCAATTAAGACGTCAATTCTCAACCGTTTTCCATGTAGTTTTGCAGGCAACATTGGCTGGTATTACGGCAACTTCCCTGTGAATTTAGCGAAGTTTGATTAATTACTGCAAAAGTTATTAATGAGATTGGTGTGAAATTTGATTGAGTATTATTAAAAGTTATTCATTTAGACGTCAATTCAGACGTCAATTCTCAACCGTTTTTCCATGTAGTTTTGCAGGCACATTGCCTGGTATTACGGCAACTTCCCTGTAAATTTCGCGAAGTTTGATTAATTACTGCAAAAATTATTAATGAGATTGGTGTGAAATTTGATTGAGTATTATTTAAAGTTATTCATTTAGACGTCGATTCAGACGTCAATTCTCAACCGTTTTCCATGTAGTTTTGTAGGCAACATCGGCTGTAATTACGGCAACTTCCCTGTAAATTTGGCAAAGTTTGATTAATGTAATCTTTGCGAAGCTTGTTTTATTACTGCGAAAATTATTAAAGAGATTGGTGTGAAATTTGATCGAGTATTATTAAAAGTTATTCATTTAGACGTCAATTCAGACGTCAATTCTTAACTGTTTTACATGTAGTTTTGCACGCACCATCGGCTGGTATTACGGCAAATTCCCTGTAAATTTGGCGAAGTTTGATTAATTACTGCAAAAATTATTAATGAGATTGGTGTGAAATTTGATTGAGTATTATTAAAGGTCATTCATTTAGACGTCAATTCAGACGTCAATTCTCAACCGTTTTCCATGTAGTTTTGCAGGCAAAATCAGCTTTTATTACGGCAACTTCCCTGTAATTTTGGCGAAGTTTGATTAATTACTGCATCAGTTTTTAATGAGATTGGTGTAAAATTTGATTGAGTATTATTAAAAGTTATTCATTTAGACGTCAATTAAGACGTCAATTCTTAACTGTTTTCCATGTAGTTTTCCAGGCACCATCGGCTGGTATTACGGCAACTTCCCTGTAAATTTGGCGAAGTTTGAATAAATACTGCAAAAGTTATCAATGAGATTGGTGTGAAATTTGATTGAGTATTATTAAAAGTTACTCATTTAGACGTCAATTCAGACGTCAATTCTCAACCGTTTTCTATGTAGTTTTGCAGGCAACATCATCTTTTATTACGGCAACTACCCTGTAAATTTGTCGAAGTTTGATCAATTACTGCATAAGTTATTAATGAGATTGGTGTAAAATTTGATTGAGTATTATTAAAAGTTATTCATTTAGACGACAATGCAGACGTCAATTCTTAACTGTTTCCCATGTAGTTTGGCAGGCACCATCGGCTGGTATTACGGCAACTTCCCTGTAAATTTGGCAAAGTTTGATTAATTACTGCAAAAATTATTAATGAGCTTGGTGTGAAATTTGATTGACTATTATTAAAAGTTATTCATTTAGACGTCAATTCAGACGTCAATTCTCAACCGTTTTCCATGTAGTTTTGTAGGCAACATCGGCTGTTATTACGGCAACTTCCCTGTAAATTTGGCGAAGTTTGATTAATTACTGCAAAAGTTAATAATGAGATTGGTGTGAAATTTGATTGAGTATCATTGAAAGTTATTCATTTAGACGTCAATTCAGACGTCAATTCTCAACTGTTTTCCATGTAGTTTTGCAGGCACCATCGGCTGGTATTACGGCAACTTCCCTGAAAATTTGGCGAAGTTTGAATAAATACTGCAAAAGTTATCAATGAGATTGGTGTGAAATTTGATTGAGTATTATTAAAAGTTACTCATTTAGACGTCAATTCAGACGTCAATTCTCAACCGTTTTCTATGTAGTTTTGCAGGCAACATCAGCTTTTATTACGGCAACTACCCTGTAAATTTGGTGAAGTTTGATTAATTACTGCAAAAGTTATTAATGAGATTGGTGTGAAATTTGATTGAGTATTATTAAAAGTTATTCATTTAGACGTCAATTCAGACGTCAATTCTCGACCGTTTTCCATGTAGTTTTGTAGGCAACATCGGCTGTTATTACGGCAACTTCTCTGTAAATTTAGCGAAGTTTGATTAATTACTGCAAAAGTTATTAATGAGATTGGTGTTAAATTTGATTGAGTATTATCAAAAGTTACTCATTTAGACGTCAATTCAGACGTCAATTCTCAACCGTTTTCCATGTAGTTTTGCAGGCAAAATCAGCTTTTATTACGGCAACTTCCCTGTAATTTTGGCGAAGTTTGATTAATTACTGCATCAGTTTTTAATGAGATTGGTGTAAAATTTGATTGAGTATTATTAAAAGTTATTCATTTAGACGTCAATTAAGACGTCAATTCTTAACTGTTTTCCATGTAGTTTTCCAGGCACCATCGGCTGGTATTACGGCAACTGCCTTGTAAATTTGGCGAAGTGTGATTAATTACTGCAAAAGTTATTAATGAGATTGGTGTGAAATTTGATTGAGTATTTTTAAAAGTTACTCATTTAGACGTCAATTCAGACGTCAATTCTTAACTGTTTTCTATGTAGTTTAGCAGGCAACATAAGCTTTTATTACGGCAACTTCCCTGTAAATTTGGCGACGTTTGATTAATTACTGCAAAAATTATTAATGAGCTTGGTGTGAAATTTGATTGACTATTATTAAAAGTTATTCATTTAGACGTCAATTCAGACGTCAATTCTCAACCGTTTTCCATGTAGTTTTGCAGGCAACATTGGCTGTTATTACGGCAACTTCCCTGTAAATTTGGCGAAGTTTGATTAATTACTGCAATAGTTATTAATGAGATTGTTGTGAAATTTATCGAGTATTATTAAAAGTTATTCATTTAGACGTCAATTCAGACGTCAATTCTTAACTGTTTTCCATGTAGTTTTGCACGCACCATCGGCTGGTATTACGGCAAATTCCCTGTAAATTTGGCGAAGTTGATTAATTACTGCAAAAATTATTAATGAGATTGGTGTGAAATTTGATTGAGTATTATTAAAAGTCATTCATTTAGACGTCAATTCAGACGTCAATTCTCAACCGTTTTCCATGTAGTTTTGCAGGCAACATTGGCTGTTATTACGGCAACTTACCTGTAAATTTGGCGAAGTTTGATTAATTACTGCAAAAGTTAATAATGAGATTGGTGTGAAATTTGATTGAGTATTATCAAAAGTTACTCATTTAGACGTCAATTCAGACGTCAATTCTCAACCGTTTTCCATGTAGTTTTGCAGGCAAAATCAGCTTTTATTACGGCAACTTCCCTGTAATTTTGGCGAAGTTTGATTAATTACTGCATCAGTTTTTAATGAGATTGGTGTAAAATTTGATTGAGTATTATTAAAAGTTATCCATTTAGACGTCAATTAAGACGTCAATTCTTAACTGTTTTCCATGTAGTTTTCCAGGCACCATCGGCTGGTATTACGGCAACTTCCCTGTAAATTTGGCGAAGTTTGAATAAATACTGCAAAAGTTATCAATGAGATTGGTGTGAAATTTGATTGAGTATTATTAAAAGTTACTCATTTAGACGTCAATTCAGACGTCAATTCTCAACCGTTTTCTATGTAGTTTTGCAGGCAACATCATCTTTTATTACGGCAACTACCCTGCAAATTTGTCGAAGTTTGATCAATTACTGCATAAGTTATTAATGAGATTGGTGTAAAATTTGATTGAGTATTATTAAAAGTTATTCATTTAGACGACAATGCAGACGTCAATTCTTAACTGTTTCCCATGTAGTTTGGCAGGCACCATCGGCTGGTATTACGGCAACTTCCCTGTAAATTTGGCAAAGTTTGATTAATTACTGCAAAAATTATTAATGAGCTTGGTGTGAAATTTGATTGACTATTATTAAAAGTTATTCATTTAGACGTCAATTCAGACGTCAATTCTCAACCGTTTTCCATGTAGCTTTGTAGGCAACATCGGCTGTTATTACGGCAACTTCCCTGTAAATTTGGCGAAGTTTGATTAATTACTGCAAAAGTTAATAATGAGATTGGTGTGAAATTTGATTGAGTATCATTGAAAGTTATTCATTTAGACGTCAATTCAGACGTCAATTCTCAACTGTTTTCCATGTAGTTTTGCAGGCACCATCGGCTGGTATTACGGCAACTTCCCTGAAAATTTGGCGAAGTTTGAATAAATACTGCAAAAGTTATCAATGAGATTGGTGTGAAATTTGATTGAGTATTATTAAAAGTTACTCATTTAGACGTCAATTCAGACGTCAATTCTCAACCGTTTTCTATGTAGTTTTGCAGGCAACATCAGCTTTTATTACGGCAACTACCCTGTAAATTTGGTGAAGTTTGATTAATTACTGCAAAAGTTATTAATGAGATTGGTGTGAAATTTGATTGAGTATTATTAAAAGTTATTCATTTAGACGTCAATTCAGACGTCAATTCTCGACCGTTTTCCATGTAGTTTTGTAGGCAACATCGGCTGTTATTACGGCAACTTCTCTGTAAATTTAGCGAAGTTTGATTAATTACTGCAAAAGTTATTAATGAGATTGGTGTTAAATTTGATTGAGTATTATCAAAAGTTACTCATTTAGACGTCAATTCAGACGTCAATTCTCAACCGTTTTCCATGTAGTTTTGCAGGCAAAATCAGCTTTTATTACGGCAACTTCCCTGTAATTTTGGCGAAGTTTGATTAATTACTGCATCAGTTTTTAATGAGATTGGTGTAAAATTTGATTGAGTATTATTAAAAGTTATTCATTTAGACGTCAATTAAGACGTCAATTCTTAACTGTTTTCCATGTAGTTTTCCAGGCACCATCGGCTGGTATTACGGCAACTGCCTTGTAAATTTGGCGAAGTGTGATTAATTACTGCAAAAGTTATTAATGAGATTGGTGTGAAATTTGATTGAGTATTTTTAAAAGTTACTCATTTAGACGTCAATTCAGACGTCAATTCTTAACTGTTTTCTATGTAGTTTAGCAGGCAACATAAGCTTTTATTACGGCAACTTCCCTGTAAATTTGGCGACGTTTGATTAATTACTGCAAAAATTATTAATGAGCTTGGTGTGAAATTTGATTGACTATTATTAAAAGTTATTCATTTAGACGTCAATTCAGACGTCAATTCTCAACCGTTTTCCATGTAGTTTTGCAGGCAACATTGGCTGTTATTACGGCAACTTCCCTGTAAATTTGGCGAAGTTTGATTAATTACTGCAATAGTTATTAATGAGATTGTTGTGAAATTTGATCGAGTATTATTAAAAGTTATTCATTTAGACGTCAATTCAGACGTCAATTCTTAACTGTTTTCCATGTAGTTTTGCAGGCACCATCGGCTGGTATTAAGGCAACTTCCCTGTAAATTTGGCGAAGTTTGATTAATTACTGCAAAACTTATTAATGAGATTGGTGTGAAATTTGATTGAGTATTATTAAAAGTTATTCCTTTAGACGTCAATTCAGACGTCAATTCTCAACCGTTTTCCATGTAGTTTTGTAGGCAACATCGGCTGTTATTACGGCAACTTCCCTGTAAATTTGGCGAAGTTTGATTAATTACTGCAAAAGTTAATAATGAGATTGGTGTGAAATTTGATTGAGTATCATTGAAAGTGATTCATTTAGACGTCAATTCAGACGTCAATTCTCAACTGTTTTCCCATGTAGTTTTGCGAGCACCATCGGCTGGTATTACGGCAACTTCCCTGAAAATTTGGTGAAGTTTGATTAATTACTGCAAAAGTTATTAATGGGATTGGTGTGAAATTTGATTGAGTATTTTTAAAAGTTATTCATTTAGACGTCAATTCAGACGTCAATTCTCGACTGTTTTCCATGTAGTTTTGTAGGCAACATCGGCTGTTATTACGGCAACTTCTCTGTAAATTTAGCGAAGTTTGATTAATTACTGCAAAAGTTATTAATGAGATTGGTGTTAAATTTGATTGAGTATTATCAAAAGTTACTCATTTAGACGTCAATTCAGACGTCAATTCTCAACCGTTTTCCATGTAGCTTTGCAGGCAACATCAGCATTTATTACGGCAACTTCCCTGTAATTTTGGCGAAGTTCGATTAATTACTGCATCAGTTTTTAATGAGATTGGTGTAAAATTTGATTGAGTATTATTAAAAGTTATTCATTTAGACGTCAATTCAGACGTCAATTCTTAACTGTTTTCCATGTAGTTTTGCAGGCACCATCGGCTGGTATTAAGAAAACTTCCCTGTAAATTTGGCGAAGTTTGATTAATTACTGCAAAACTTATTAATGAGATTGGTGTGAAATTTGATTGAGTATTATTAAAAGTTATTCCTTTAGACGTCAATTCAGACGTCAATTCTCAACCGTTTTCCATGTAGTTTTGTAGGCAACATCGGCTGTTATTACGGCAACTTCCCTGTAAATTTGGCGAAGTTTGATTAATTACTGCAAAAGTTAATAATGAGATTGGTGTGAAATTTGATTGAGTATCATTGAAAGTTATTCATTTAGACGTCAATTCAGACGTCAATTCTCAACTGTTTTCCATGTAGTTTTACAGGCACCATCGGCTGGTATTACGGCAACTTCCCTGAAAATTCGGCGAAGTTTGATTAATTACTGCAAAAGTTATTAATGAGATTGGTGTGAAATTTGATTGAGTATTATTAAAAGTTATTCATTTAGACGTCAATTCAGACGTCAATTCTCGACCGTTTTCCATGTAGTTTTGTAGGCAACATCGGCTGTTATTACGGCAACTTCTCTGTAAATTGAGCGAAGTTTGATTAATTACTGCAAAAGTTATTAATGAGATTGGTGTTAAATTTGATTGAGTATTATCAAAAGTTACTCATTTAGACGTCAATTCAGACGTCAATTCTCAACCGTTTTCCATGTAGTTTTGCAGGCAAAATCAGCTTTTATTACGGCAACTTCCCTGTAATTTTGGCGAAGTTTGATTAATTACTGCATCAGTTTTTAATGAGATTGGTGTAAAATTTGATTGAGTATTATTAAAAGTTATTCATTTAGACGTCAATTAAGACGTCAATTCTTAACTGTTTTCCATGTAGTTTTCCAGGCACCATCGGCTGGTATTACGGCAACTTCCCTGTAAATTTGGCGAAGTTTGAATAAATACTGCAAAAGTTATCAATGAGATTGGTGTGAAATTTGATTGAGTATTATTAAAAGTTACTCATTTAGACGTCAATTCAGACGTCAATTCTCAACCGTTTTCTATGTAGTTTTGCAGGCAACATCAGCTTTTATTACGGCAACTACCCTGTAAATTTGGCGAAGTTTGATCAATTACTGCATAAGTTATTAATGAGATTGGTGTAAAATTTGATTGAGTATTATTAAAAGTTATTCATTTAGACGACAATTCAGACGTCAATTCTTAACTGTTTCCCATGTAGTTTGGCAGGCACCATCGGCTGATATTACGGCAACTTCCCTGTAAATTTGGCAAAGTTTGATTAATTACTGCAAAAATTATTAATGAGCTTGGTGTGAAATTTGATTGACTATTATTAAAAGTTATTCATTTAGACGTCAATTAAGACGTCAATTCTCAACCGTTTTCCATGTAGTTTTGCAGGCAACATTGGCTGGTATTACGGCAACTTCCCTGAAAATTTGGCGAAGTTTGATTAATTACTGCAAAAGTTATTAATGAGATTGGTGTGAAATTTGATTGAGTATTATTAAAAGTTATTCATTTAGACGTCAATTCAGACGTCAATTCTCGACTGTTTTCCATGTAGTTTTGTAGGCAACATCGGCTGTTATTACGGCAACTTCTCTGTAAATTTAGCGAAGTTTGATTATTTACTGCAAAAGTTATTAATGAGATTGGTGTTAAATTTGATTGAGTATTATCAAAAGTTACTCATTTAGACGTCAATTCAGACGTCAATTCTCAACCGTTTTCCATGTAGTTTTGCAGGCAACATCAGCTTTTATTACGGCAACTTCCCTGTAATTTTGGCGAAGTTCGATTAATTACTGCATCAGTTTTTAATGAGATTGGTGTAAAATTTGATTGAGTATTATTAAAAGTTATTCATTTAGACGTCAATTAAGACGTCAATTCTTAACTGTTTTCCATGTAGTTTTCCAGGCACCATCAGCTGGTATTACGGCAACTTCCCTGTAAATTTGGCGAAGATTGATTAATTACTGCAAAAGTTATTAATGAGATTGGTGTTAAATTTGATTGTGTATTATTAAAAAGTTATTCATTTAGACGTCAATTAAGACGTCAATTCTTAACTGTTTTCCATGTAGTTTTCCAGGCAACATCAGCTTTTATTACGGCAACTACCCTGTAAATTTGGCGAAGTTTGATCAATTACTGCATAAGTTATTAATGAGATTGGTGTAAAATTTGATTGAGTATTATTAAAAGTTATTCATTTAGACGACAATTCGGACGTCAATTCTTAACTGTTTTCCGTGTAGTTTGGCAGGCACCATCGGCTGGTATTACGGCAACTTCCCTGTAAATTTGGCAAAGTTTGATTAATTACTGCAAAAATTATTAATGAGCTTGGTGTGAAATTTGATTGACTATTATTAAAAGTTATTCATTTAGACGTCAATTAAGACGTCAATTCTCAACCGTTTTCCATGTAGTTTTGCAGGCAACATTGGCTGGTATTACGGCAACTTCCCTGTGAATTTAGCGAAGTTTGATTAATTACTGCAAAAGTTATTAATGAGATTGGTGTGAAATTTGATTGAGTATTATTAAAAGTTATTCATTTAGACGTCAATTCAGACGTCAATTCTCAACCGTTTTCCATGTAGTTTTGCAGGCACATTGCCTGGTATTACGGCAACTTCCCTGTAAATTTGGCGAAGTTTGATTAATTACTGCAAAAATTATTAATGAGATTGGTGTGAAATTTGATTGAGTATTATTTAAAGTTATTCATTTAGACGTCGATTCAGACGTCAATTCTCAACCGTTTTCCATGTAGTTTTGTAGGCAACATCGGCTGTAATTACGGCAACTTCCCTGTAAATTTGGCAAAGTTTGATTAATGTAATCTTTGCGAAGCTTGTTTTATTACTGCGAAAATTATTGAAGAGATTGGTGTGAAATTTGATCGAGTATTATTAAAAGTTATTCATTTAGACGTCAATTCAGACGTCAATTCTTAACTGTTTTACATGTAGTTTTGCACGCACCATCGGCTGGTATTACGGCAAATTCCCTGTAAATTTGGCGAAGTTTGATTAATTACTGCAAAAATTATTAATGAGATTGGTGTGAAATTTGATTGAGTATTATTAAAAGTCATTCATTTAGACGTCAATTCAGACGTCAATTCTCAACCGTTTTCCATGTAGTTTTGCAGGCAACATTGGCTGTTATTACGGCAACTTACCTGTAAATTTGGCGAAGTTTGATTAATTACTGCAAAAGTTATTAATGAGATTGTTGTGAAATTTGATCGAGTATTATTAAAAGTTATTCATTTAGACGTCAATTCAGACGTCAATTCTTAACTGTTTTCCATGTAGTTTTGCAGGCACCATCGGCTGGTATTAAGGCAACTTCCCTGTAAATTTGGCGAAGTTTGATTAATTACTGCAAAACTTATTAATGAGATTGGTGTGAAATTTGATTGAGTATTATTAAAAGTTATTCCTTTAGACGTCAATTCAGACGTCAATTCTCAACCGTTTTCCATGTAGTTTTGTAGGCAACATCGGCTGTTATTACGGCAACTTCCCTGTAAATTTGGCGAAGTTTGATTAATTACTGCAAAAGTTAATAATGAGATTGGTGTGAAATTTGATTGAGTATCATTGAAAGTTATTCATTTAGACGTCAATTCAGACGTCAATTCTCAACTGTTTTCCATGTAGTTTTGCAGGCACCATCGGCTGGTATTACGGCAACTTCCCTGAAAATTTGGCGAAGTTTGATTAATTACTGCAAAAGTTATTAATGGGATTGGTGTGAAATTTGATTGAGTATTATTAAAAGTTATTCATTTAGACGTCAATTCAGACGTCAATTCTCGACTGTTTTCCATGTAGTTTTGTAGGCAACATCGGCTGTTATTACGGCAACTTCTCTGTAAATTTAGCGAAGTTTGATTAATTACTGCAAAAGTTATTAATGAGATTGGTGTTAAATTTGATTGAGTATTATCAAAAGTTACTCATTTAGACGTCAATTCAGACGTCAATTCTCAACCGTTTTCCATGAAGTTTTGCAGGCAACATCAGCTTTTATTACGGCAACTTCCCTGTAATTTTGGCGAAGTTCGATTAATTACTGCATCAGTTTTTAATGAGATTGGTGTAAAATTTGATTGAGTATTATTAAAAGTTATTCATTTAGACATCAATTAAGACGTCAATTCTTAACTGTTTTCCATGTAGTTTTCCAGGCACCATCGGCTGGTATTACGGCAACTTCCCTGTAAATTTGGCGAAGTTTGAATAAATAATGAAAAAGTTATCAATGAGATTGGTGTGAAATTTGATTGAGTATTATTAAAAGTTACTCATTTAGACGTCAATTCAGACGTCAATTCTCAACCGTTTTCTATGTAGTTTTGCAGGCAACATCAGCTTTTATTACGGCAACTACCCTGTAAATTTGGCGAAGTTTGATCAATTACTGCATAAGTTATTAATGAGATTGGTGTAAAATTTGATTGAGTATTATTAAAAGTTATTCATTTAGACGACAATTCAGACGTCAATTCTTAACTGTTTCCCATGTAGTTTGGCAGGCACCATCGGCTGGTATTACGGCAACTTCCCTGTAAATTTGGCAAAGTTTGATTAATTACTGCAAAAATTATTAATGAGCTTGGTGTGAAATTTGATTGACTATTATTAAAAGTTATTCATTTAGACGTCAATTAAGACGTCAATTCTCAACCGTTTTCCATGTAGTTTTGCAGGCAACATTGGCTGGTATTACGGCAACTTCCCTGAAAATTTGGCGAAGTTTGATTAATTACTGCAAAAGTTATTAATGAGATTGGTGTGAAATTTGATTGAGTATTATTAAAAGTTATTCATTTAGACGTCAATTCAGACGTCAATTCTCGACTGTTTTCCATGTAGTTTTGTAGGCAACATCGGCTGTTATTACGGCAACTTCTCTGTAAATTTAGCGAAGTTTGATTATTTACTGCAAAAGTTATTAATGAGATTGGTGTTAAATTTGATTGAGTATTATCAAAAGTTACTCATTTAGACGTCAATTCAGACGTCAATTCTCAACCGTTTTCCATGTAGTTTTGCAGGCAACATCAGCTTTTATTACGGCAACTTCCCTGTAATTTTGGCGAAGTTCGATTAATTACTGCATCAGTTTTTAATGAGATTGGTGTAAAATTTGATTGAGTATTATTAAAAGTTATTCATTTAGACGTCAATTAAGACGTCAATTCTTAACTGTTTTCCATGTAGTTTTCCAGGCACCATCAGCTGGTATTACGGCAACTTCCCTGTAAATTTGGCGAAGATTGATTAATTACTGCAAAAGTTATTAATGAGATTGGTGTTAAATTTGATTGTGTATTATTAAAAGTTATTCATTTAGACGTCAATTAAGACGTCAATTCTTAACTGTTTTCCATGCAGTTTTCCAGGCAACATCAGCTTTTATTACGGCAACTACCCTGTAAATTTGGCGAAGTTTGATCAATTACTGCATAAGTTATTAATGAGATTGGTGTAAAATTTAATTGAGTATTATTAAAAGTTATTCATTTAGACGACAATTCGGACGTCAATTCTTAACTGTTTTCCGTGTAGTTTGGCAGGCACCATCGGCTGGTATTACGGCAACTTCCCTGTAAATTTGGCAAAGTTTGATTAATTACTGCAAAAATTATTAATGAGCTTGGTGTGAAATTTGATTGACTATTATTAAAAGTTATTCATTTAGACGTCAATTAAGACGTCAATTCTCAACCGTTTTCCATGTAGTTTTGCAGGCAACATTGGCTGGTATTACGGCAACTTCCCTGTGAATTTAGCGAAGTTTGATTAATTACTGCAAAAGTTATTAATGAGATTGGTGTGAAATTTGATTGAGTATTATTAAAAGTTATTCATTTAGACGTCAATTCAGACGTCAATTCTCAACCGTTTTCCATGTAGTTTTGCAGGCACATTGCCTGGTATTACGGCAACTTCCCTGTAAATTTGGCGAAGTTTGATTAATTACTGCAAAAATTATTAATGAGATTGGTGTGAAATTTGATTGAGTATTATTTAAAGTTATTCATTTAGACGTCGATTCAGACGTCAATTCTCAACCGTTTTCCATGTAGTTTTGTAGGCAACATCGGCTGTAATTACGGCAACTTCCCTGTAAATTTGGCAAAGTTTGATTAATGTAATCTTTGCGAAGCTTGTTTTATTACTGCGAAAATTATTAAAGAGATTGGTGTGAAATTTGATCGAGTATTATTAAAAGTTATTCATTTAGACGTCAATTTAGACGTCAATTCTTAACTGTTTTACATGTAGTTTTGCACGCACCATCGGCTGGTATTACGGCAAATTCCCTGTAAATTTGGCGAAGTTTGATTAATTACTGCAAAAATTATTAATGAGATTGGTGTGAAATTTGATTGAGTATTATTAAAAGTCATTCATTTAGACGTCAATTCAGACGTCAATTCTCAACCGTTTTCCATGTAGTTTTGCAGGCAACATTGGCTGTTATTACGGCAACTTACCTGTAAATTTGGCGAAGTTTGATTAATTACTGCAAAAGTTATTAATGAGATTGTTGTGAAATTTGATCGAGTATTATTAAAAGTTATTCATTTAGACGTCAATTCAGACGTCAATTCTTAACTGTTTTCCATGTAGTTTTGCAGGCACCATCGGCTGGTATTAAGGCAACTTCCCTGTAAATTTGGCGAAGTTTGATTAATTACTGCAAAACTTATTAATGAGATTGGTGTGAAATCTGATTGAGTATTATTAAAAGTTATTCCTTTAGACGTCAATTCAGACGTCAATTCTCAACCGTTTTCCATGTAGTTTTGTAGGCAACATCGGCTGTTATTACGGCAACTTCCCTGTAAATTTGGCGAAGTTTGATTAATTACTGCAAAAGTTAATAATGAGATTGGTGTGAAATTTGATTGAGTATCATTGAAAGTTATTCATTTAGACGTCAATTCAGACGTCAATTCTCAACTGTTTTCCATGTAGTTTTGCAGGCACCATCGGCTGGTATTACGGCAACTTCCCTGAAAATTTGGCGAAGTTTGATTAATTACTGCAAAAGTTATTAATGGGATTGGTGTGAAATTTGATTGAGTATTATTAAAAGTTATTCATTTAGACGTCAATTCAGACGTCAATTCTCGACTGTTTTCCATGTAGTTTTGTAGGCAACATCGGCTGTTATTACGGCAACTTCTCTGTAAATTTAGCGAAGTTTGATTAATTACTGCAAAAGTTATTAATGAGATTGGTGTTAAATTTGATTGAGTATTATCAAAAGTTACTCATTTAGACGTCAATTCAGACGTCAATTCTCAACCGTTTTCCATGTAGTTTTGCAGGCAACATCAGCTTTTATTACGGCAACTTCCCTGTAATTTTGGCGAAGTTCGATTTTTTACTGCATCAGTTTTTAATGAGATTGGTGTAAAATTTGATTGAGTATTATTAAAAGTTATTCATTTAGACGTCAATTAAGACGTCAATTCTTAACTGTTTTCCATGTAGTTTTCCAGGCACCATCGGCTGGTATTACGGCAACTTCCCTGTAAATTTGGCGAATTTTGAATAAATAATGAAAAAGTTATCAATGAGATTGGTGTGAAATTTGATTGAGTATTATTAAAAGTTACTCATTTAGACGTCAATTCAGACGTCAATTCTCAACTGTTTTCTATGTAGTTTTGCAGGCAACATCAGCTTTTATTACGGCAACTACCCTGTAAATTTGGCGAAGTTTGATCAATTACTGCATAAGTTATTAATGAGATTGGTGTAAAATTTGATTGAGTATTATTAAAAGTTATTCATTTAGACGACAATTCGGACGTCAATTCTTAACTGTTTTCCGTGTAGTTTGGCAGGCACCATCGGCTGGTATTACGGCAACTTCCCTGTAAATTTGGCAAAGTTTGATTAATTACTGCAAAAATTATTAATGAGCTTGGTGTGAAATTTGATTGACTATTATTAAAAGTTATTCATTTAGACGTCAATTAAGACGTCAATTCTCAACCGTTTTCCATGTAGTTTTGCAGGCAACATTGGCTGGTATTACGGCAACTTCCCTGTGAATTTAGCGAAGTTTGATTAATTACTGCAAAAGTTATTAATGAGATTGGTGTGAAATTTGATTGAGTATCATTGAAAGTTATTCATTTAGACGTCAATTCAGACGTCAATTCTCAACTGTTTTCCATGTCGTTTTGCAGGCACCATCGGCTGGTATTACGGCAACTTCCCTGAAAATTTGGCGAAGTTTGATTAATTACTGCAAAAGTTATTAATGGGATTGGTGTGAAATTTGATTGAGTATTATTAAAAGTTATTCATTTAGACGTCAATTCAGACGTCAATTCTCGACTGTTTTCCATGTAGTTTTGTAGGCAACATCGGCTGTTATTACGGCAACTTCTCTGTAAATTTAGCGAAGTTTGATTAATTACTGCAAAAGTTATTAATGAGATTGGTGTGAAATTTGATTGAGTATTATTAAAAGTTACTCATTTAGACGTCAATTCAGACGTCAATTCTCAACTGTTTTCTATGTAGTTTTGCAGGCAACATCAGCTTTTATTACGGCAACTACCCTGTAAATTTGGCGAAGTTTGATCAATTACTGCATAAGTTATTAATGAGATTGGTGTAAAATTTGATTGAGTATTATTAAAAGTTATTCATTTAGACGACAATTCGAACGTCAATTCTTAACTGTTTTCCGTGTAGTTTGGCAGGCACCATCGGCTGGTATTACGGCAACTTCCCTGTAAATTTGGCAAAGTTTGATTAATTACTGCAAAAATTATTAATGAGCTTGGTGTGAAATTTGATTGACTATTATTAAAAGTTATTCACTTAGACGTCAATTAAGACGTCAATTCTCAACCGTTTTCCATGTAGTTTTGCAGGCAACATTGGCTGGTATTACGGCAACTTCCCTGTGAATTTAGCGAAGTTTGATTAATTACTGCAAAAGTTATTAATGAGATTGGTGTGAAATTTGATTGAGTATTATTAAAAGTTATTCATTTAGACGTCAATTCAGACGTCAATTCTCAACCGTTTTCCATGTAGTTTTGCAGGCACATTGCCTGGTATTACGGCAACTTCCCTGTAAATTTAGCGAAGTTTGATTAATTACTGCAAAAGTTATTAATGAGATTGGTGTGAAATTTGATTGAGTATTATCAAAAGTTACTCATTTAGACGTCAATTCAGACGTCAATTCTCAACCGTTTTCCATGTAATTTTGCAGGCACCATCGGCTGGTATTACGGCAACTGCCCTGTAAATTTGGCAAAGTGTGATTAATTACTGCAAAAGTTATTAATGAGATTGGTGTGAAATTTGATTGAGTAGTATTAAAAGTTACTCATTTAGACGTCAATTCAGACGTCAATTCTCAACCGTTTTCCATGTAGTTTTGCAGGCAACATCAGCTTTTATTGCGGCAACTTCCCATGTAAATTTGGCGAAGTTTGATTAATTTCTGCAAAAGTTATTAATGAGATTGGTGTGAAATTTGATTGAGTATTATTAAAAGTTATTCATTTAGACGTCAATTCAGGCGTCAATTCTCATCCGTTTTCCATGTAGTGTTGTAGGCAACATCGCCTGGTATTACGGCGAATTCCCTGTAAATTTGGCGAAGTTTGATTAATTACTGCAAAAATTATTAATGAGATTGGTGTGAAATTTGATTGAGTATTATTAAAAGATATTCATTTAGACGTCAATTCAGACGTCAATTCTCAACCGTTTTCCATGTAATTTTGCAGGCACCATCAGCTGGAATTACGGCAACTGCCCATTAAATTTGGCAAAGTGTGATTAATTACTGCAAAAGTTATTAATGATATTGGTGTGAAATTTGATTAAGTATTATTAAAAGATATTCATTTAGACGTCAATTCAGACGTCAATTCTCAACCGTTTTCCATGTAATTTTGCAGGCACCATCAGCTGGAATTACGGCAACTGCCCATTAAATTTGGCGAAGTGTGATTAATTACTGCAAAAGTTATTAATGAGATTGGTGTGAAATTTGATTGAGTATTATTAAAAATTATTCATTTAGACGTCAATTCAGACGTCAATTCTCAACCGTTTTCCATATAATTTTGCAGGCACCATCGGCTGGTATTACGGCAAATTCCCTGTAAATTTGGCGAAGTTTGAATAATTACTGCAAAAATTATTAATGAGATTGGTGTGAAATTTGACTGAGTATTATTAAAAGTTATTCATTTAGACGTCAAATCAGACGTCAATTCTCAACCGTTTTCCATGTAGTTTTGCAGGCAACATTGGCTGTTATTACGGCAACTTACCTGTAAATTTGGCGAAGTTTGATTAAATACTGCAAAAGTTATTAATGAGATTGGTGTGAAATTTGATTGAGTATTATTAAAAGTTACTCATTTAGACGTCGATTCAGACGTCAATTCTCAACCGTTTTCCATGTAGTTTTGCAGGCAACATCAGCTTTTATTACTGCAATTTCCCTGTAATTTTGGCGAAGTTTGATTAATTACTGCATCAGTTTTTAATGAGATTGGTGTAAAATTTGATTGAGTATTATTAAAAGTTATTCATTTAGACGTCAATTCAGACGTCAATTCTTAACTGTTTTCCATGTAGTTTTGCAGGCACCATCGGCTGGTATTACGGCAACTTCCCTGTAAATTTGGCGAAGTTTGATTAATTACTGCAAAAATTATTAATGAGCTTGGTGTGAAATTTGATTGACTATTATTAAAAGTTATTCATTTAGACGTCAATTCAGACGTCAATTCTCAACCGTTTTCCATGTAGTTTTGCAGGCAGGCAACATTGGCTTTTATTACGGCAACTTCCCTGTAAATTTGGCGAAGTTTGATTAATTACTGCAAACGTTATTAATGAGATTGTTGCGAAATTTGATTGAGTATTATCAAAAGTTATTCATTTAGACGTCAATTCAGACGTCAATTCTCAACCGTTTTCCATGTAGTTTTGCAGGCACATTGCCTGGTATTACGGCAACTTCCCTGTAAATTTAGCAAAGTTTGATTAATTACTGCAAAAGTTATTAATGAGATTGGTGTGAAATTTGATTGAGTATTATCAAAAGTTACTCATTTAGACGTCAATTCAGACGTCAATTCTCAACCGTTTTCCATGTAATTTTGCAGGCACCATCGGCTGGTATTACGGCAACTGCCCTGTAAATTTGGCAAAGTGTGATTAATTACTGCAAAAGTTATTAATGAGATTGGTGTGAAATTTGATTGAGTAGTATTAAAAGTTACTCATTTAGACGTCAATTCAGACGTCAATTCTCAACCGTTTTCCATGTAGTTTTGCAGGCAACATCAGCTTTTATTGCGGCAACTTCCCTGAAAATTTGGCGAAGTTTGATTAATTTCTGCAAAAGTTATTAATGAGATTGGTGTGAAATTTGATTGAGTATTATTAAAAGTTATTCATTTAGACGTCAATTCAGGCGTCAATTCTCATCCGTTTTCCATGTAGTGTTGTAGGCAACATCGCCTGGTATTACGGCGAATTCCCTGTAAATTTGGCGAAGTTTGATTAATTACTGCAAAAATTATTAATGAGATTGGTGTGAAATTTGATTGAGTATTATTAAAAGATATTCATTTAGACGTCAATTCAGACGTCATTTCTCAACCGTTTCCCATGTAATTTTGCAGGCACCATCAGCTGGAATTACGGCAACTGCCCATTAAATTTGGCAAAGTGTGATTAATTACTGCAAAAGTTATTAATGATATTGGTGTGAAATTTGATTAAGTATTATTAAAAGTTATTCATTTAGACGTCCATTCAGACGTCAATTCTCAACCGTTTTCCATGTAGTTTTGCAGGCAACATCAGCTTTTATTGCGGCAACTTCTCTGTAAATTTGGCGAAGTTTGATTAATTTCTGCAAAAGTTATTATTGAGATTGTTGTGAACTTTGATTGAGTATTATTAAAAGTTATTCATTTAGACGTCAATTCAGGCGTCAATTCTCATCCGTTTTCCATGTAGTGTTGTAGGCAACATCGGCTGGTATTACGGCAACTTCCCTGTAAATTTGGCGAAGTTTGATTAATTACTGCAAAAATTATTAATGAGATTGGTGTGAAATTTGATTGAGTATTATTTAAAGTTATTCATTTAGACGTCGATTCAGACGTCAATTCTCAACCGTTTTCCATGTAGTTTTGTAGGCAACATCGGCTGTAATTACGGCAACTTCCCTGTAAATTTGGCAAAGTTTGATTAATGTAATCTTTGCGAAGCTTGTTTTATTACTGCGAAAATTATTAAAGAGATTGGTGTGAAATTTGATCGAGTATTATTAAAAGTTATTCATTTAGACGTCAATTCAGACGTCAATTCTTAACTGTTTTACATGTAGTTTTGCAGGCACCATCGGCTGGTATTACGGCAAATTCCCTGTAAATTTGGCGAAGTTTGATTAATTACTGCAAAAATTATTAATGAGATTGGTGTGAAATTTGATTGAGTATTATTAAAAGTTATTCATTTAGACGTCAATTCAGACGTCAATTCTCAACCGTTTTCCATGTAGTTTTGCAGGCAACATTGGCTGTTATTACGGCAACTTCCCTGTAAATTTTGCGAAGTTTGATTAATTACTTGAAAAATTATTAATGAGCTTGGTGTGAAATTTGATTGACTATTATTAAAAGTTATTCATTTAGACGTCAATTCAGACGTCAATTCTCAACCGTTTTCCATGTAGTTTTGCAGGCAGGCAACATTGGCTTTTATTACGGCAACTTCCCTGTAAATTTGGCGAAGTTTGATTAATTACTGCAAAAGTTATTAATGAGATTGTTGCGAAATTTGATTGAGTATTATCAAAAGTTATTCATTTAGACGTCAATTCAGACGTCAATTCTCAACCGTTTTCCATGTAGTTTTGCAGGCAACATCAGCTTTTATTGCGGCAACTTCCCTGAAAATTTGGCGAAGTTTGATTAATTTCTGCAAAAGTTATTAATGAGATTGGTGTGAAATTTGATTGAGTATTATTAAAAGTTATTCATTTAGACGTCAATTCAGGCGTCAATTCTCATCCGTTTTCCATGTAGTGTTGTAGGCAACATCGCCTGGTATTACGGCGAATTCCCTGTAAATTTGGCGAAGTTTGATTAATTACTGCAAAAATTATTAATGAGATTGGTGTGAAATTTGATTGAGTATTATTAAAAGATATTCATTTAGACGTCAATTCAGACGTCAATTCTCAACCGTTTTCCATGTAATTTTGCAGGCACCATCAGCTGGAATTACGGCAACTGCCCATTAAATTTGGCAAAGTGTGATTAATTACTGCAAAAGTTATTAATGATATTGGTGTGAAATTTGATTAAGTATTATTAAAAGTTATTCATTTAGACGTCCATTCAGACGTCAATTCTCAACCGTTTTCCATGTAGTTTTGCAGGCAACATCAGCTTTTATTGCGGCAACTTCCCTGTAAATTTGGCGAAGTTTGATTAATTTCTGCAAAAGTTATTATTGAGATTGTTGTGAAATTTGATTGAGTATTATTAAAAGTTATTCATTTAGACGTCAATTCAGGCGTCAATTCTCATCCGTTTTCCATGTAGTGTTGTAGGCAACATCGGCTGGTATTACGGCAACTTCCCTGTAAATTTGGCGAAGTTTGATTAATTACTGCGAAAATTATTAATGAGATTGGTGTGAAATTTGATTGAGTATTATTTAAAGTTATTCATTTAGACGTCGATTCAGACGTCAATTCTCAACCGTTTTCCATGTAGTTTTGTAGGCAACATCGGCTGTAATTACGGCAACTTCCCTGTAAATTTGGCAAAGTTTGATTAATGTAATCTTTGCGAAGCTTGTTTTATTACTGCGAAAATTATTAAAGAGATTGGTGTGAAATTTGATCGAGTATTATTAAAAGTTATTCATTTAGACGTCAATTCAGACGTCAATTCTTAACTGTTTTACATGTAGTTTTGCAGGCACCATCGGCTGGTATCACGGCAAATTCCCTGTAAATTTGGCGAAGTTTGATTAATTACTGCAAAAATTATTAATGAGATTGGTGTGAAATTTGATTGAGTATTATTAAAAGTTATTCATTTAGACGTCAATTCAGACGTCAATTCTCAACCGTTTTCCATGTAGTTTTGCAGGCAACATTGGCTGTTATTACGGCAACTTACCTGTAAATTTGGCGAAGTTTGATTAATTACTGCAAAAGTTATTAATGAGATTGGTGTGAAATTTGATTGAGTATTATTAAAAGTTACTCATTTAGACGTCAATTCAGACGTCAATTCTCAACCGTTTTCCATGTAGTTTTGCAGGCAACATCAGCTTTTATTACTGCAATTTCCCTGTTATTTTGGCGAAGTTTGATTAATTACTGCATCAGTTTTAAATGAGATTGGTGTAAAATTTGATTGAGTATTATTAAAAGTTATTCATTTAGACGTCAATTCAGACGTCAATTCTTAACTGTTTTCCATGTAGTTTTGCAGGCACCATCGGCTGGTATTACGGCAACTTCCCTGTAAATTTGGCGAAGTTTGATTAATTACTGCAAAAATTATTAATGAGCTTGGTGTGAAATTTGATTGACTATTATTAAAAGTTATTCATTTAGACGTCAATTCAGACGTCAATTCTCAACCGTTTTCCATGTAGTTTCGCAGGCAGGCAACATTGGCTTTTATTACGGCAACTTCCCTGTAAATTTGGCGAAGTTTGATTAATTACTGCAAAAGTTATTAATGAGATTGTTGCGAAATTTGATTGAGTATTATCAAAAGTTATTCATTTAGACGTCAATTCAGACGTCAATTCTTAACTGTTTTCCATGTAGTTTTGCAGGCACCATCGGCTGGTATTACGGCAACTTCCCTGTAAATTTGGCGAAGTTTGATTAATTACTGCAAAAGTTATTAATGAGATTGGTGTGAAATTTGATTGAGTATTATTAAAAGTTACTCATTTAGACGTCAATTCAGACGTCAATTCTCAACCGTTTTCCATGTAGTTTTGCAGGCAAAATCAGCTTTTATTACTGCAATTTCCCTGTAATTTTGGCGAAGTTTGATTAATTACTGCATCAGTTTTTAATGAGATTGGTGTAAAATTTGATTGAGTATTATTAAAAGTTATTCATTTAGACGTCAATTCAGACGTCAATTCTTAACTGTTTTCCATGTAGTTTTGCAGGCACCATCGGCTGGTATTACGGCAACTTCCCTGTAAATTTGGCGAAGTTTGATTAATTACTGCGAAAATTATTAATGAGCTTGGTGTGAAATTTGATTGACTATTATTAAAAAATATTCATTTAGACGTCAATTCAGACGTCAATTCTTAACTGTTTTCCATGTAGTTTTGCAGGCACCATCGGCTGGTATTACGGCAATTTCCCTGTAAATTTGGCGAAGTTTGATTAATTACTGCAAAAGTTATTAATGAGATTGGTGTGAAATTTGATTGAGTATTATTAAAAGTTATTCATTTAGACGTCAATTCAGACGTCAATTCTCAACCGTTTTCCATGTAATTTTTGCAGGCACCATCAGCTGGTATTACGGCAACTGCCCAGTAAATTTGGCGAAGTGTGATTAATTACTGCAAAAATTATTAATGAGATTGGTGTGAAATTTGATTGAGTATTATTTAAAGTTATTCATTTAGACGTCGATTCAGACGTCAATTCTCAACCGTTTTCCATGTAGTTTTGTAGGCAGCATCGGCTGTAATTACGGCAACTTCCCTGTAAATTTGGCAATGTTTGATTAATGTAATCTTTGCGAAGCTTGTTTTATTACTGCGAAAATTATTAAAGAGATTGGTGTGAAATTTGATCGAGTATTATTAAAAGTTATTCATTTAGACGTCAATTCAGACGTCAATTCTTAACTGTTTTACATGTAGTTTTGCAGGCACCATCGGCTGGTATTACGGCAACTTCCCTGTAAATTTGGCGAAGTTTGTTTAATTACTGCAAAAATTATTAATGAGCTTGGTGTGAAATTTGATTGACTATTATTAAAAGTTATTCATTTAGACGTCAATTCAGACGTCAATTCTCAACCGTTTTCCATGTAGTTTTGCAGGCAGGCAACATTGGCTTTTATTACGGCAACTTCCCTGTAAATTTGGCGAAGTTTGATTAATTACTGCAAAAGTTATTAATGAGATTGTTGTGAAATTTGATTGAGTATTATCAAAAGTTATTCATTTAGACGTCAATTCAGACGTCAATTCTTAACTGTTTTCTATGTAGTTTTGCAGGCACCATCGGCTGGTATTACGGCAACTTCCCTGTAAATTTGGCGAAGTTTGATTAATTACTGCAAAAGTTATTAATGATATTGGTGTGAAATTTGATTGAGTATTATTAAAAGTTATTCATTTAGACGTCAATTCAGACGTCAATTCTCAACCGTTTTTCATGTAATTTTGCAGGCACCATCAGCTGGTATTACGGCAACTGCCCAGTAAATTTGGCGGAGTGTGATTAATTACTGCAAAAGTTATTAATGAGATTGGTGTGAAATTTGATTGAGTATTATTAAAAGTTATTCATTTAGACGTCAATTCAGACGTCAATTCTCCACCGTTTTCCATATAATTTTGCAGGCACCATCAGCTGGTATTACGGCAACTGCCCTGTAAATTTGGCGAAGTGTGATTAATTACTGCAAAAGTTATTAATGAGATTGGTGTGAAATTTGATTAAGTATTATTAAAAGTTATTCATTTAGACGTCAATTCAGACGTCAATTCTCAACCGTTTTCCATGTAGTTTTGCATTCAACATCAGCTTTTATTACGGCAACTTCCCTGTAAATTTGGCGAAGTTTCATTAATTTCTGCAAGAGTTATTAATGAGATTGGTGTGAAATTTGATTGAGAATTATTACAAGTTATTCATTTAGACGTCAATTCAGGCGTCAATTCTCATCCGTTTTCCATGTAGTGTTGTAGGCAACATCGGCTGGTATTACGGCAACTTCCCTGTAAATTTGGCGAAGTTTGATTAATTACTGCAAAAGTTATTAATGAGATTGGTGTGAAATTTGATTGAGTATTATTAAAAGTTATTCATTTAGACGTCGATTCAGACGTCAATTCTCAACCGTTTTCCATGTAGTTTTGTAGGCAACATATGCTGTTATTACGGCAACTTCCCTGTAAATTTGGCAAAGTTTGATTAATGTAATCTTTGCGAAGTTTGTTTTATTACTGCAAAAATTATCAAAGAGATTGTTGTGAAATTTGATTGAGTATTATTGAAAGTTATTCATTTAAACGTCAATTCAGACGTCAATTCTTAACTGTTTTCCATGTAGTTTTGCAGGCACCATCGGCTGGTATTACGGCAACTTCCCTGTAAATTTGGCGAAGTTTGATTAATTACTGCAAAAATTATTAATGAGCTTGGTGTGAAATTTGATTGACTATTATTAAAAATTATTCATTTAGACGTCAATTCAGACGTCAATTCTCAACCGTTTTCCATCTAGTTTTGGAGGCAGGCAACATTGGCTTTTATTACGGCAACTTCTCTGTAAATTTGGCGAAGTTTGATTAATTAATGCAAAAGTTATTAATGAGATTGTTGTGAAATTTGATTGAGTATTATCAAAAGTTATTCATTTAGACGTTAATTCAGACGTCAATTCTTAACTGTTTTCCATGTAGTTTTGCAGGCACCATCGGCTGTTATTACGGCAACTTCCCTGTAAATTTGGCGAAGTTTGATTCATTACTGCAAAAGTTATTAATGATATTGGTGTGAAATTTGATTGAGTATTATTAAAAGTTATTCATTTAGACGTCAATTCAGACGTCAATTCTCAACCGTTTTTCATGTAATTTTGCAGGCACCATCAGCTGGTATTACGGCAACTGCCCAGTTAATTTGGCGAAGTGTGATTAATTACTGCAAAAGTTATTAATGAGATTGGTGTGAAATTTGATTGAGTATTATTAAAAGTTATTCATTTAGACGTCAATTCAGACGTCAATTCTCCACCGTTTTCCATATAATTTTCCAGGCACCATTGGCTGGTATTACGGCAACTGCCCTGTAAATTTGGCGAAGTATGATTAATTACTGCAAAAGTTATTAATGAAATTGGTGTGAAATTTGATTAAGTATTAATAAAAGTTATTCATTTAGACGTCAATTCAGACGTCAATTCTCAACCGTTTTCCATGTAGTTTTGCAGGCAACATCAGCTTTTATTACGGCAACTTCCCTGTAAATTTGGCGAAGTTTCATTAATTTCTGCAAAAGTTATTAATGAGATTGGTGTGAAATTTGATTGAGTATTATTACAAGTTATTCATTTAGACGTCAATTCAGGCGTCAATTCTCATCCGTTTTCCATGTAGTGTTGTAGGCAACATCGGCTGGTATTACGGCAACTTCCCTGTAAATTTGGCGAAGTTTGATTAATTACTGCAAAAGTTATTAATGAGATTGGTGTGAAATTTGATTGAGTATTATTAAAAGTTATTCATTTAGACGTCGATTCAGACGTCAATTCTCAACCGTTTTCCATGTAGTTTTGTAGGCAACATATGCTGTTATTACAGCAACTTCCCTGTAAATTTGACAAAGTTTGATTAATGTAATCTTGGCGAAGTTTGTTTTATTACTGCAAAAATTATCAAAGAGATTGTTGTGAAATTTGATTGAGTATTATTGAAAGTTATTCATTTAAACGTCAATTCAGACGTCAATTCTTAACTGTTTTCCATGTAGTTTTGCAGGCACCATCGGCTGGTATTACGGCAACTTCCCTGTAAATTTGGCGAAGTTTGATTAATTACTGCAAAAATTATTAATGAGCTTGGTGTGAAATTTGATTGACTATTATTAAAAATTATTCATTTAGACGTCAATTCAGACGTCAATTCTCAACCGTTTTCCATGTAGTTTTGCAGGCAGGCAACATTGGCTTTTATTACGGCAACTTCTCTGTAAATTTGGCGAAGTTTGATTAATTACTGCAAAAGTTATTAATGAGATTGTTGTGAAATTTGATTAAGTATTATCAAAAGTTATTCATTTAGACGTTAATTCAGACGTCAATTCTTAACTGTTTTCCATGTAGTTTTGCAGGCACCATCGGCTGGTATTACGGCAACTTCCCTGTAAATTTGGCGAAGTTTGATTAATTACTGCAAAAGTTATTAATGATATTGGTGTGAAATTTGATTGAGTATTATTAAAAGTTCTTCATTTAGACGTCAATTCAGACGTCAATTCTCAACTGTTTTTCATGTAATTTTGCAGGCACCATCAGCTGGTATTACGGCAACTGCCCAGTAAATTTGGCGAAGTGTGATTAATTACTGCAAAAGTTATTAATGAGATTGGTGTGAAATTTGATTGAGTATTATTAAAAGTTATTCATTTAGACGTCAATTCAGACGTCAATTCTCCACCGTTTTCCATATAATTTTGCAGGCACCATCAGCTGGTATTACGGCAACTGCCCTGTAAATTTGGCGAAGTGTGATTAATTACTGCAAAAGTTATTAATGAGATTGGTGTGAAATTTGATTAAGTATTATTAAAAGTTATTCATTTAGACGTCAATTCAGACGTCAATTCTCAACCGTTTTCCATGTAGTTTTGCATTCAACATCAGCTTTTATTACGGCAACTTCCCTGTAAATTTGGCGAAGTTTCATTAATTTCTGCAAGAGTTATTAATGAGATTGGTGTGAAATTTGATTGAGAATTATTACAAGTTATTCATTTAGACGTCAATTCAGGCGTCAATTCTCATCCGTTTTCCATGTAGTGTTGTAGGCAACATCGGCTGGTATTACGGCAACTTCCCTGTAAATTTGGCGAAGTTTGATTAATTACTGCAAAAGTTATTAATGAGATTGGTGTGAAATTTGATTGAGTATTATTAAAAGTTATTCATTTAGACGTCGATTCAGACGTCAATTCTCAACCGTTTTCCATGTAGTTTTGTAGGCAACATATGCTGTTATTACGGCAACTTCCCTGTAAATTTGGCAAAGTTTGATTAATGTAATCTTTGCGAAGTTTGTTTTATTACTGCAAAAATTATCAAAGAGATTGTTGTGAAATTTGATTGAGTATTATTGAAAGTTATTCATTTAAACGTCAATTCAGACGTCAATTCTTAACTGTTTTCCATGTAGTTTTGCAGGCACCATCGGCTGGTATTACGGCAACTTCCCTGTAAATTTGGCGAAGTTTGATTAATTACTGCAAAAATTATTAATGAGCTTGGTGTGAAATTTGATTGACTATTATTAAAAATTATTCATTTAGACGTCAATTCAGACGTCAATTCTCAACCGTTTTCCATCTAGTTTTGGAGGCAGGCAACATTGGCTTTTATTACGGCAACTTCTCTGTAAATTTGGCGAAGTTTGATTAATTAATGCAAAAGTTATTAATGAGATTGTTGTGAAATTTGATTGAGTATTATCAAAAGTTATTCATTTAGACGTTAATTCAGACGTCAATTCTTAACTGTTTTCCATGTAGTTTTGCAGGCACCATCGGCTGTTATTACGGCAACTTCCCTGTAAATTTGGCGAAGTTTGATTCATTACTGCAAAAGTTATTAATGATATTGGTGTGAAATTTGATTGAGTATTATTAAAAGTTATTCATTTAGACGTCAATTCAGACGTCAATTCTCAACCGTTTTTCATGTAATTTTGCAGGCACCATCAGCTGGTATTACGGCAACTGCCCAGTTAATTTGGCGAAGTGTGATTAATTACTGCAAAAGTTATTAATGAGATTGGTGTGAAATTTGATTGAGTATTATTAAAAGTTATTCATTTAGACGTCAATTCAGACGTCAATTCTCCACCGTTTTCCATATAATTTTCCAGGCACCATTGGCTGGTATTACGGCAACTGCCCTGTAAATTTGGCGAAGTATGATTAATTACTGCAAAAGTTATTAATGAAATTGGTGTGAAATTTGATTAAGTATTAATAAAAGTTATTCATTTAGACGTCAATTCAGACGTCAATTCTCAACCGTTTTCCATGTAGTTTTGCAGGCAACATCAGCTTTTATTACGGCAACTTCCCTGTAAATTTGGCGAAGTTTCATTAATTTCTGCAAAAGTTATTAATGAGATTGGTGTGAAATTTGATTGAGTATTATTACAAGTTATTCATTTAGACGTCAATTCAGGCGTCAATTCTCATCCGTTTTCCATGTAGTGTTGTAGGCAACATCGGCTGGTATTACGGCAACTTCCCTGTAAATTTGGCGAAGTTTGATTAATTACTGCAAAAGTTATTAATGAGATTGGTGTGAAATTTGATTGAGTATTATTAAAAGTTATTCATTTAGACGTCGATTCAGACGTCAATTCTCAACCGTTTTCCATGTAGTTTTGTAGGCAACATATGCTGTTATTACAGCAACTTCCCTGTAAATTTGACAAAGTTTGATTAATGTAATCTTGGCGAAGTTTGTTTTATTACTGCAAAAATTATCAAAGAGATTGTTGTGAAATTTGATTGAGTATTATTGAAAGTTATTCATTTAAACGTCAATTCAGACGTCAATTCTTAACTGTTTTCCATGTAGTTTTGCAGGCACCATCGGCTGGTATTACGGCAACTTCCCTGTAAATTTGGCGAAGTTTGATTAATTACTGCAAAAATTATTAATGAGCTTGGTGTGAAATTTGATTGACTATTATTAAAAATTATTCATTTAGACGTCAATTCAGACGTCAATTCTCAACCGTTTTCCATGTAGTTTTGCAGGCAGGCAACATTGGCTTTTATTACGGCAACTTCTCTGTAAATTTGGCGAAGTTTGATTAATTACTGCAAAAGTTATTAATGAGATTGTTGTGAAATTTGATTAAGTATTATCAAAAGTTATTCATTTAGACGTTAATTCAGACGTCAATTCTTAACTGTTTTCCATGTAGTTTTGCAGGCACCATCGGCTGGTATTACGGCAACTTCCCTGTAAATTTGGCGAAGTTTGATTAATTACTGCAAAAGTTATTAATGATATTGGTGTGAAATTTGATTGAGTGTTATTAAAAGTTCTTCATTTAGACGTCAATTCAGACGTCAATTCTCAACTGTTTTTCATGTAATTTTGCAGGCACCATCAGCTGGTATTACGGCAACTGCCCAGTAAATTTGGCGAAGTGTGATTAATTACTGCAAAAGTTATTAATGAGATTGGTGTGAAATTTGATTGAGTATTATTAAAAGTTATTCATTTAGACGTCAATTCAGACGTCAATTCTCCACCGTTTTCCATATAATTTTGCAGGCACCATTGGCTGGTATTACGCCAACTGCCCTGTAAATTTGGCAAAGTTTGATTAATGTAATCTTGGCGAAGTTTGTTTTATTACTGCAAAAATTATCAAAGAGATTGTTGTGAAATTTGATTGAGTATTATTGAAAGTTATTCATTTAAACGTCAATTCAGACGTCACTTCTCAACTGTTTTCCATGTAATTTTGCAGACACCATCGGCTGGTATTACGGCAACTTCCCTGTAAATTTGGCGAAGTTTGATTAATTACTGCAAAAATTATTAATGAGATTGGTGTGAAATTTGATTGAGTATTATTAAAAGTTATTCACTTAGACGTCAATTCAGACGTCAATTCTCAACCGTTTTCCATGTAGTTTTGCAGGCAACATCGGCTGTTATTACGGCAACTTCCCTGTAAATTTGGCGAAGTTTGATTAATGTAAACTTTGCGAAGTTTGATTTATTACTGCAAAAATTATTAAAGAGATTGTTGTGAATTTTGATTGAGTATTATTAAAAGTTATTCATTTAAACGTCAATTCAGACGTCACTTCTGAACTGTTTTCCATGTAATTTTGCAGACGCCATCGGCTGGTATTACGGCAACTTCCCTGTAAATTTGACGAAGTTTGATTAATTTCTGTAAAAGTTATTAATGAGATTGGTGTGAAATTTGATTGAGTATTATTAAAAGTTATTCATTTAGACGTCAATTCAGGCGTCAATTCTCATCCGTTTTCCATGTAGTGTTGTAGGCAACATCGGCTGGTATTACGGCAACTTCCCTGTAAATTTGGCGAAGTTTGATTAATTACTGCAAAAATTATTAATGAGATTGGTGTGAAATTTGATTGAGTATTATTAAAAGTTATTCATTTAGACGTCGATTCAGACGTCAATTCTCAACCGTTTTCCATGTAGTTTTGTAGGCAACATCGGCTGTAATTACGGCAACTTCCCTGTAAATTTGGCAAAGTTTGATTAATGTAATCTTTGCGAAGCTTGTTTTATTACTGCGAAAATTATTAAAGAGATTGGTGTGAAATTTGATTGAGTATTATTAAAAGTTATTCATTTAGACGTCGATTCAGACGTCAATTCTCAACCGTTTTCCATGTAGTTTTGCAGGCAACATTGGCTGTTATTACGGCAACTTAACTGTAAATTTGGCGAAGTTTGATTAATTACTGCAAAAGTTATTAATGAGATTGGTGTGAAATTTGATTGAGTATTATTAAAAGTTACTCATTTAGACGTCAATTCACACGTCAATTCTCAACCGTTTTCCATGTAGTTTTGCAGGCAACATCAGCTTTTATTACGGCAATTTCCCTGTAATTTTGGCGAAGTTTGATTAATTACTGCATCAGTTTTTAATGAGATTGGTGTAAAATTTGATTGAGTATTATTAAAAGTTATTCATTTAGACGTCAATTCAGACGTCAATTCTTAACTGTTTTCCATGTAGTTTTGCAGGCACCATCGGCTGGTATAACGGCAACTTCCCTGTAAATTTGGCAAAGTTTGATTAATTACTGCAAAAATTATTAATGAGCTTGGTGTGAAATTTGATTGACTATTATTAAAAGTTATTCATTTAGACGTCAATTCAGACGTCAATTCTCAACCGTTTTCCATGTAGTTTTGCAGGCAGGCAACATTGGCTTTTATTACGGCAACTTCCCTGTAAATTTGGCGAAGTTTGATTAATTACTGCAAAAGTTATTAATGAGATTGTTGTGAAATTTGATTGAGTATTATTAAAAGTTATTCATTTAGACGTCAATTCAGACGTCAATTCTTAACTGTTTTCCATGTAGTTTTGCAGGCACCATCGGCTGGTATTACGGCAACTTCCCTGTAAATTTGGCGAAGTTTGATTAATTACTGCAAAAGTTATTAATGAGATTGGTGTGAAATTTGATTGAGTATTATTAAAAGTTATTCATTTAGACGTCAATTCAGACGTCAATTCTCAACCGTTTTCCATGTAATTTTGCAGGCACCATCAGCTGGTATTACGGCAACTGCCCAGTAAATTTGGCAAAGTTTGATTAATGTAATCTTTGCGAAGTTTGTTTTATTACTGCAAAAATTATCAAAGAGATTGTTGTGAAATTTGATTGAGTATTATTGAAAGTTATTCATTTAAACGTCAATTCAGACGTTACTTCTCAACTGTTTTCCATGTAATTTTGCAGACACCATCGGCTGGTATTACGGCAACTTCCCTGTAAATTTGGCGAAGTTTGATTAATTACTGCAAAAATTATTAATGAGATTGGTGTGAAATTTGATTGAGTATTATTAAAAGTTATTCATTTAGACGTCAATTCAGACGTCAATTCTCAACCGTTTTCCATGTAGTTTTGCAGGCAACATCGGCTGTTATTACGGCAACTTCCCTGTAAATTTGGCGAAGTTTGATTAATGTAAACTTTGCGAAGTTTGATTTATTGCTGCAAAAATTATTAAAGAGATTGTTGTGAATTTTGATTGAGTATTATTAAAAGTTATTCATTTAAACGTCAATTCAGACGTCACTTCTGAACTGTTTTCCATGTAATTTTGCAGACACCATCGGCTGGTATTACGGCAACTTCCCTGTAAATTTGACGAAGTTTGATTAATTTCTGTAAAAGTTATTAATGAGATTGGTGTGAAATTTGATTGAGTATTATTAAAAGTTATTCATTTAGACGTCAATTCAGGCGTCAATTCTCATCCGTTTTCCATGTAGTGTTGTAGGCAACATCGGCTGGTATTACGGCAACTTCCCTGTAAATTTGGCGAAGTTTGATTAATTACTGCAAAAATTATTAATGAGATTGGTGTGAAATTTGATTGAGTATTATTAAAAGTTATTCATTTAGACGTCGATTCAGACGTCAATTCTCAACCGTTTTCCATGTAGTTTTGTAGGCAACATCGGCTGTAATTACGGCAACTTCCCTGTAAATTTGGCAAAGTTTGATTAATGTAATCTTTGCGAAGCTTGTTTTATTACTGCGAAAATTATTAAAGAGATTGGTGTGAAATTTGATTGAGTATTACTAAAAGTTATTCATTTAGACGTCGATTCAGACGTCAATTCTCAACCGTTTTCCATGTAGTTTTGCAGGCAACATTGGCTGTTATTACGGCAACTTAACTGTAAATTTGGCGAAGTTTGATTAATTACTGCAAAAGTTATTAATGAGATTGGTGTGAAATTTGATTGAGTATTATTAAAAGTTACTCATTTAGACGTCAATTCAGACGTCAATTCTCAGCCGTTTTCCATGTAGTTTTGCAGGCAACATCAGCTTTTATTACGGCAATTTCCCTGTAATTTTGGCGAAGTTTGATTAATTACTGCATCAGTTTTTAATGAGATTGGTGTAAAATTTGATTGAGTATTATTAAAAGTTATTCATTTAGACGTCAATTCAGACGACAATTCTTAACTGTTTTCCATGTAGTTTTGCAGGCACCATCGGCTGGTATAACGGCAACTTCCCTGTAAATTTGGCAAAGTTTGATTAATTACTGCAAAAATTATTAATGAGCTTGGTGTGAAATTTGATTGACTATTATTAAAAGTTATTCATTTAGACGTCAATTCAGACGTCAATTCTCAACCGTTTTCCATGTAGTTTTGCAGGCAGGCAACATTGGCTTTTATTACGGCAACTTTCCTGTAAATTTGGCGAAGTTTGATTAATTACTGCAAAAGTTATTAATGAGATTGGTGTGAAATTTGATTGAGTATTATTAAAAGTTATTCATTTAGACGTCGATTCAGACGTCAATTCTCAACCGTTTTCCATGTAGTTCTGTAGGCAACATCGGCTGGTATTATGGCAACTTCCCTGTAAATTCGGCGAAGTTTGATTAATTACTGCAAAAGTTATTAATGAGATTGGTGTGAAATTTGATTGAGTATTATTAAAAGTTATTCATTTAGACGTCAATTCAGACGTCAATTCTCAACCGTTTTCCATGTAATTTTGCAGGCACCATCAGCTGGTATTACGGCAACTGCCCAGTAAATTTGGCGAAGTGGGATTAATTACTGCAAAAGTTATTAATGAGATTGGTGTGAAATTTCATTGAGTATTATTAAAAGTTATTCCTTTAGACGTCAATTCAGACGTCAATTCTCCACCGTTTTCCATATAATTTTGCAGGCACCATCGGCTGGTATTACGGCAACTGCCCTGTGAATTTGGCAAAGTGTGATTAATTACTGCAAAAGTTATTAATGAGATTGGTGTGAAATTTGATTAAGTATTATTAAAAGTTATTCATTTAGACGTCAATTCAGACGTCAATTCTCAACCGTTTTCCATATAGTTTTGCAGGCAACATCAGCTTTTACTACGGCAACTTCCCTGTAAATTTGGCGAAGTTTCATTAATTTCTGCAAAAGTTATCAATGAGATTGGTGTGAAATTTGATTGAGTATTATTACAAGTTATTCATTTAGACGTCAATTCAGGCGTCAATTCTTAACTGTTTTCCATGTAGTTTTGCAGGCACCATCGGCTGGTATAACGGCAACTTCCCTGTAAATTTGGCAAAGTTTGATTAATTACTGCAAAAATTATTAATGAGCTTGGTGTGAAATTTGATTGACTATCATTAAAAGTTATTCATTTAGACGTCAATTCAGACGTCAATTCTCAACCGTTTTCCATGCAGTTTTGCAGGCAGGCAACATTGGCTTTTATTACGGCAACTTCCCTGTAAATTTGGCGAAGTTTGATTAATTACTGCAAAAATTATTAATGAGATTGGTGTGAAATTTGATTGAGTATTATTAAAAGTTATTCATTTAGACGTCAATTCAGACGTCAATTCTCAACCGTTTTCCATGTAGTTTTGCAGGCAACATCGGCTGTTATAACGGCAACTTCCCTGTAAATTTGGCGAAGTTTGATTAATGTCAACTTTGCGAAGTTTGATTTATTACTGCAAAAATTATTATAGAGATTGTTGTGAATTATGATTGAGTATTATTAAAAGTTATTCATTTAAACGTCAATCCGGACGTCACTTCTGAACTGTTTTCCATGTAATTTTGCAGACACCATCGGCTGGTATTACGGCAACTTCCCTGTAAATTTGACGAAGTTTGATTAATTTCTGTAAAAGTTATTAATGAGATTGGTGTGAAATTTGATTGAGTATTATTAAAAGTTATTCATTTAGACGTCAATTCAGGCGTCAATTCTCATCCGTTTTCCATGTAGTGTTGTAGGCAACATCGGCTGGTATTACGGCAACTTCCCTGTAAATTTGGCGAAGTTTGATTAATTACTGCAAAAATTATTAATGAGATTGGTGTGAAATTTGATTGAGTAATATTAAAAGTTATTCATTTAGACGTCGATTCAGACGTCAATTCTCAACCGTTTTCAATGTAGTTTTGCAGGCAACATCGGCTGTTATTACGGCAACTTCCCTGTAAATTTGGCGAAGTTTGATTAATGTAAACTTTGCGAAGTTTGATTTATTACTGCAAAAATTATTAAAGAGATTGTTGTGAATTTTGATTGAGTATTATTAAAAGTTATTCATTTAAACGTCAATTCAGACGTCACTTCTGAACTGTTTTCCATGTAATTTTGCAGACACCATCGGCTGGTATTACGGCAACTTCCCTGTAAATTTGACGAAGTTTGATTAATTTCTGTAAAAGTTATTAATGAGATTGGTGTGAAATTTGATTGAGTATTATTAAAAGTTATTCATTTAGACGTCAATTCAGGCGTCAATTCTCATCCGTTTTCCATGTAGTGTTGTAGGCAACATCGGTTGGTATTACGGCAACTTCCCTGTAAATTTGGCGAAGTTTGATTAATTACTGCAAAAATTATTAATGAGATTGGTGTGAAATTTGATTGAGTATTATTAAAAGTTATTCATTTAGACGTCGATTCAGACGTCAATTCTCAACCGTTTTCCATGTAGTTTTGTAGGCAACATCGGCTGTAATTACGGCAACTTCCCTGTAAATTTGGCAAAGTTTGATTAATGTAATCTTTGCGAAGCTTGTTTTATTACTGCGAAAATTATTAAAGAGATTGGTGTGAAATTTGATTGAGTATTATTAAAAGTTATTCATTTAGACGTCGATTCAGACGTCAATTCTCAACCGTTTTCCATGTAGTTTTGCAGGCAACATTGGCTGTTATTACGGCAGCTTAACTGTAAATTTGGCGAAGTTTGAGCAATTACTGCAAAAGTTATTAATGAGATTGGTGTGAAATTTGATTGAGTATTATTAAAAGTTACCCATTTAGACGTCAATTCAGACGTCAATTCTCAACCGTTTTCCATGTAGTTTTGCAGGCAACATCAGCTTTTATTACGGCAATTTCCCTGTAATTTTGGCGAAGTTTGATTAATTACTGCATCAGTTTTTAATGAGATTGGTGTAAAATTTGATTGAGTATTATTAAAAGTTATTCATTTAGACGTCAATTCAGACGTCAATTCTTAACTGTTTTCCATGTAGTTTTGCAGGCACCATCGGCTGGTATAACGGCAACTTCCCTGTAAATTTGGCAAAGTTTGATTAATTACTGCAAAAATTATTAATGAGCTTGGTGTGAAATTTGATTGACTATTATTAAAAGTTAATCATTTAGACGTCAATTCAGACGTCAATTCTCAACCGTTTTCCATGTAATTTCGCAGGCACCAGCAGCTGGTATTACGGCAACTGCCCAGTAAATTTGGCGAAGTGGGATTAATTACTGCAAAAGTTATTAATGAGATTGGTGTGAAATTTGATTGAGTATTATTAAAAGTTATTCCTTTAGACGTCAATTCAGACGTCAATTCTCCACCGTTTTCCATATAATTTTGCAGGCACCATCGGCTGGTATTACGGCAACTGCCCTGTAAATTTGGCAAAGTGTGATTAATTACTGCAAAAGTTATTAATGAGATTGGTGTGAAATTTGATTAAGTATTATTAAAAGTTATTCATTTAGACGTCAATTCAGACGTCAATTCTCAACCGTTTTCCATATAGTTTTGCAGGCAACATCAGCTTTTACTACGGCAACTTCCCTGTAAATTTGGCGAAGTTTCATTAATTTCTGCAAAAGTTATTAATGAGATTGGTGTGAAATTTGATTGAGTATTATTACAAGTTATTCATTTAGACGTCAATTCAGGCGTCAATTCTTAACTGTTTTCCATGTAGTTTTGCAGGCACCATCGGCTGGTATAACGGCAACTTCCCTGTAAATTTGGCAAAGTTTGATTAATTACTGCAAAAATTATTAATGAGCTTGGTGTGAAATTTGATTGACTATTATTAAAAGTTATTCATTTAGACATCAATTAAGACGTCAATTCTCAACCGTTTTCCATGTAGTTTTACAGGCAGGCAACATTGGCTTTTATTACGGCAACTTCCTTGTAAATTTGGCGAAGTTTGATTAATTACTGCAAAAGTTATTAATGAGATTGTTGTGAAATTTGATTGAGTATTATTAAAAGTTATTCATTTAGACGTCAATTCAAACGTCAATTCTTAACTGTTTTCCATGTAGTTTTGCAGGCACCATCGGCTGGTATTACGGCAACTTCCCTGTAAATTTGGCGAAGTTTGATTAATTACTGCAAAAGTTATTAATGAGATTGGTGTGAAATTTGATTGATTATTATTAAAATGTATTCATTTAGACGTCAATTCAGACGTCAATTTTAAACCGTTTTCCATGTAATTTTGCAGGCACCATCAGCTGGTATTACGGCAACTGCACAGTAAATTTGGCGAAGTGGGATTAATTACTGCAAAAGTTATTAATGAGATTGGTGTGAAATTTGATTGAGTATTATTAAAAGTTATTCATTTAGACGTCAATTCAGACGTCAATTCTCCACCGTTTTCCATATAATTTTGCAGGCACCATCGGCTGGTATTACGGCAACTGCCCTGTAAATTTGGCAAAGTGTGATTAATTACTGCAAAAGTTATTAATGAGATTGGTGTGAAATTTGATTAAGTATTATTAAAAGTTATTCATTTAGACGTTAATTCAGACGTCAATTCTCAACCGTTTTCCATGTAGTTTTGCAGGCAACATCAGCTTTTACTACGGCAACTTCCCTGTAAATTTGGCAAAGTTTCATTAATTTCTGCAAAAGTTATTAATGAGATTGGTGTGAAATTTGATTGAGTATTATTACAAGTTATTCATTTAGACGTCAATTCAGGCGTCAATTCTCATCCGTTTTCCATGTAGTGTTGTAGGCAACATCGGCTGGTATTACGGCAACTTCCCTGTAAATTTGGCGAAGTTTAATTAATTACTGCAAAAGTTATTAATGAGATTGGTGTGAAATTTGATTGAGTATTATTAAAAGTTATTCATTTAGACGTCAATTCAGACATCAATTCTCAACCGTTTTCCATGTAATTTTGCAGGCACCATCAGCTGGTATTACGGCAACTGCCCAGTAAATTTGGCGAAGTGTGAGTAATTACTGCAAAAGTTATTAATGAGATTGGTGTGAAATTTGATTGAGTATTATTAAAAGTTATTCATTTAGACGTCAATTCAGACGTCAATTCTCAACCGTTTTCCATATAATTTTGCAGGCACCATCGGCTGGTATTACGGCAACTGCCCTGTAAATTTGGCGAAGTGTGAGTAATTACTGCAAAAGTTATTAATGAGATTGGTGTGAAATTTGATTGAGTATTATTACAAGTTATTCATTTAGACGTCAATTCAGGCGTCAATTCTCATCCGTTTTCCATGTAGTGTTGTAGGCACCATCGGCTGGTATTACGGCAAATTCCCTGTAAATTTGGCGAAGTTTGATTAATTACTGCAAAAATAATTAATGAGATTGGTTTGAAATTTGATTGAGTATTATTAAAAGTTATTCATTTAGACGTCAATTCAGACGTCAATTCTCAACCGTTTTCCATGTAGTTTTGCAGGCAACATCGGCTGTTATTACGGCAACTTCCCTGTAAATTTGGCGAAGTTTGATTAATGTAAACTTTGCGAAGTTTGATTTATTACTGCAAAAATTATTAAAGAGATTGTTGTGAAATTTGATTGAGTATTATTAAAAGTTATTCATTTAAACGTCAATTCAGACGTCACTTCTGAACTGTTTTCCATGTAATTTTGCAGACACCATCGGCTGGTATTACGGCAACTTCCCTGTAAATTTGGCGAAATTTGATTAATTACTGCAGAAGTTAATAATGAGGTTGGTTTGAAATTTGATTTAGTATTATTAAAAGTTATTCATTTAGACGTCAATTCAGACGTCAATTCTCAACCGTTTTTGATGTAGTTTTGCAGGCACCATCGGCTGGTATTACGGCAACTTCCGTGTAAATTTGGCGAAGTTTGATTAATTATTGCAGAAGTAATTAATGAGCTTGGTGCAAAATTTGATTCACTATTATTAAAAGTTATTCATTTAGACGTCAATTCAGACGTCAATTCTCAACCGTTTTCCATGTAATTTTGCAGGCAACATTGGCTGTTATTACGGAAACTTCCCTGTAAATTTGGCGAAGTTTGAATTATTACTGCAAAAGTTATCAATGAGATTGGTGTGAAATTTGATTGAGTATTATTAAAAGTTATTCATTTAGACGTCAATTCAGACGTCAATTCTCAACCGTTTTCCATGTAATTTTGCAGGCACCATCGGCTGGTATTACGGCAACTGCCCTGTAAATTTGGCGGCGTGTGATTAATTACTGCAGAAGTTATTATTGAGATTGGTGTGAAATTTGATTGAGTATTATTAAAAGTTACTCATTTAGACGTCAATTCAAACGTCAATTCTCAACCGTTTTCCATGTAGTTTTGCAGGCAACATCAGCTTTATTGCGGCAACTTCCCTGTAAATTTGGCGAAGTTTGATTAATTTCTGCAAAAGTTATTAATGAGATTGGTGAAGTTTGATTGAGTATTATTAAAAGTTATTCATTTAGACGTCAATTCTCATCCGTTTTCCATGTAGTTTTGCAGGCAACATTGGCTGTTATTACGGCAACTGCCCTGTAAATTTGGCGAAGTGTGATTAATTACCTCAAAAGTTATTAATGAGATTGGTGTGAAATTTGATTAAGTATTATTAAAAGTGATTCATTTAGACGTCAATTCAAACGTCAATTCTCAACCGTTTTCCATGTAGTTTTGCAGGCAACATCAGCTTTTATTACGGCAACTTCCCTGTAAATTTGGCGAATTTTGATTAATTTCTGCAAAAGTTATTATTGAGATTGGTGTGAAATTTGATTGAGTATTATTAAAAGTTATTCATTTAGACGTCAATTCAGACGTCAATTCTTAACTGTTTTCCATGTAGTTTTGCAGGCACCATCGGCTGGTATAACGGCAACTTCCCTGTAAATTTGGCAAAGTTTGATTAATTACTGCAAAAATTATTAATGAGCTTGGTGTGAAATTTGATTGACTATTATTAAAAGTTATTCATTTAGACATCAATTAAGACGTCAATTCTCAACCGTTTTCCATGTAGTTTTGCAGGCAGGCAACATTGGCTTTTATTACGGCAACTTCCCTGTAAATTTGGCGAAGTTTGATTAATTACTGCAAAAGTTATTAATGAGATTGTTGTGAAATTTGATTGAGTATTATTAAAAGTTATTCATTTAGACGTCAATTCAGACGTCAATTCTTCACTGTTTTCCATGTAGTTTTGCAGGCACCATCGGCTGGTATTACGGCAACTTCCCTGTAAATTTGGCGAAGTTTGATTAATTACTGCAAAAGTTATTAATGAGATTGGTGTGAAATTTGATTGAGTATTATTAAAATTTATTCATTTAGACGTCAATTCAGACGTCAATTCTCAACCGTTTTCCATGTAATTTTGCAGGCACCATCAGCTGGTATTACGGCAACTGCCCAGTCAATTTGGCGAAGTGGGATTAATTACTGCAAAAGTTATTAATGAGATTGGTGTGAAATTTGATTGAGTATTATTAAAAGTTATTCATTTAGACGTCAATTCAGACGTCAATTCTCCACCGTTTTCCATATAATTTTGCAGGCACCATCGGCTGGTATTACGGCAACTGCCCTGTAAATTTGGCAAAGTGTGATTAATTACTGCAAAAGTTATTAATGAGATTGGTGTGAAATTTGATTAAGTATTATTAAAAGTTATTCATTTAGACGTTAATTCAGACGTCAATTCTCAACCGTTTTCCATGTAGTTTTGCAGGCAACATCAGCTTTTACTACGGCAACTTCCCTGTAAATTTGGCGAAGTTTAATTAATTACTGCAAAAGTTATTAATGAGATTGGTGTGAAATTTGATTGAGTATTATTAAAAGTTATTCATTTAGACGTCAATTCAGACATCAATTCTCAACCGTTTTCCATGTAATTTTGCAGGCACCATCAGCTGGTATTACGGCAACTGCCCAGTAAATTTGGCGAAGTGTGAGTAATTACTGCAAAAGTTTTTAATGAGATTGGTGTGAAATTTGATTGAGTATTATTAAAAGTTATTCATTTAGACGTCAATTCAGACGTCAATTCTCAACCGTTTTCCATATAATTTTGCAGGCACCATCGGCTGGTATTACGGCAACTGCCCTGTAAATTTGGCGAAGTGTGAGTAATTACTGCAAAAGTTATTAATGAGATTGGTGTGAAATTTGATTGAGTATTATTACAAGTTATTCATTTAGACGTCAATTCAGGCGTCAATTCTCATCCGTTTTCCATGTAGTGTTGTAGGCACCATCGGCTGGTATTACGGCAAATTCCCTGTAAATTTGGCGAAGTTTGATTAATTACTGCAAAAATAATTAATGAGATTGGTTTGAAATTTGATTGAGTATTATTAAAAGTTATTCATTTAGACGTCAATTCAGACGTCAATTCTCAACCGTTTTCCATGTAGTTTTGCAGGCAACATCGGCTGTTATTACGGCAACTTCCCTGTAAATTTGGCGAAGTTTGATTAATGTAAACTTTGCGAAGTTTGATTTATTACTGCAAAAATTATTAATGAGATTGTTGTGAAATTTGATTGAGTATTATTAAAAGTTATTCATTTAAACGTCAATTCAGACGTCACATCTGAACTGTTTTCCATGTAATTTTGCAGACACCATCGGCTGGTATTACGGCAACTTCCCTGTAAATTTGGCGAAGTTTGATTAATTACTGCAGAAGTTAATAATGAGGTTGGTTTGAAATTTGATTTAGTATTATTAAAAGTTATTCATTTAGACGTCAATTCAGACGTCAATTCTCAACCGTTTTTGATGTAGTTTTGCAGGCACCATCGGCTGGTATTACGGCAACTTCCGTGTAAATTTGGCGAAGTTTGATAAATTATTGCAGAAGTTATTAATGAGCTTGGTGTGAAATTTGATTCACTATTATTAAAAGTTATTCATTTAGACGTCAATTCAGACGTCAATTCTCAACCGTTTTCCATGTAATTTTGCAGGCAACATTGGCTGTTATTACGGAAACTTCCCTGTAAATTTGGCGAAGTTTGAATTATTACTGCAAAAGTTATCAATGAGATTGGTGTGAAATTTGATTGAGTATTATTAAAAGTTATTCATTTAGACGTCAATTCAGACGTCAATTCTCAACCGTTTTCCATGTAATTTTGCAGGCACCATCGGCTGGTATTACGGCAACTGCCCTGTAAATTTGGCGGCGTGTGATTAATTACTGCAGAAGTTATTATTGAGATTGGTGTGAAATTTGATTGAGTATTATTAAAAGTTACTCATTTAGACGTCAATTCAAACGTCAATTCTCAACCGTTTTCCATGTAGTTTTGCAGGCAACATCAGCTTTATTGCGGCAACTTCCCTGTAAATTTGGCGAAGTTTGATAATTTTCTGCAAAAGTTATTAATGAGATTGGTGTGAAGTTTGATTGAGTATTATTAAAAGTTATTCATTTAGACGTCAATTCTCATCCGTTTTCCATGTAGTTTTGCAGGCAACATTGGCTGTTATTACGGCAACTGCCCTGTAAATTTGGCGAAGTGTGATTAATTACCTCAAAAGTTATTAATGAGATTGGTGTGAAATTTGATTAAGTATTATTAAAAGTTATTCATTTAGACGTCAATTCAAACGTCAATTCTCAACCGTTTTCCATGTAGTTTTGCAGGCAACATCAGCTTTTATTACGGCAACTTCCCTGTAAATTTGGCGAATTTTGATTAATTTCTGCAAAAGTTATTATTGAGATTGGTGTGAAATTTGATTGAGTATTATTAAAAGTTATTCATTTAGACGTCAATTCAGACGTCAATTCTCAACCGTTTTCCATATAATTTTGCAGGCACCATCGGCTGGTATTACGGCAACTGCCCTGTAAATTTGGCGAAGTGTGAGTAATTACTGCAAAAGTTATTAATGAGATTGGTGTGAAATTTGATTGAGTATTATTACAAGTTATTCATTTAGACGTCAATTCAGGCGTCAATTCTCATCCGTTTTCCATGTAGTGTTGTAGGCACCATCGGCTGGTATTACGGCAAATTCCCTGTAAATTTGGCGAAGTTTGATTAATTACTGCAAAAATAATTAATGAGATTGGTTTGAAATTTGATTGAGTATTATTAAAAGTTATTCATTTAGACGTCAATTCAGACGTCAATTCTCAACCGTTTTCCATGTAGTTTTGCAGGCAACATCGGCTGTTATTACGGCAACTTCCCTGTAAATTTGGCGAAGTTTGATTAATGTAAACTTTGCGAAGTTTGATTTATTACTGCAAAAATTATTAAAGAGATTGTTGTGAAATTTGATTGAGTATTATTAAAAGTTATTCATTTAGACGTCAATTCAGACGTCAATTCTCAACCGTTTTCCATGTAATTTTGCAGGCACCATCGGCTGGTATTACGGCAACTTCCCTGTAAATTTGGCGAAGTTTGATTAATTTCTGCAAAAGTTATTAATGAGATTGGTGTGAAGTTTGATTGAGTATTATTAAAAGTTATTCATTTAGACGTCAATTCTCATCCGTTTTCCATGTAGTTTTGCAGGCAACATTGGCTGTTATTACGGCAACTGCCCTGTAAATTTGGCGAAGTGTGATTAATTACCTCAAAAGTTATTAATGAGATTGGTGTGAAATTTGATTAAGTATTATTAAAAGTTATTCATTTAGACGTCAATTCAAACGTCAATTCTCAACCGTTTTCCATGTAGTTTTGCAGGCAACATCAGCTTTTATTACGGCAACTTCCCTGTAAATTTGGCGAATTTTGATTAATTTCTGCAAAAGTTATTATTGAGATTGGTGTGAAATTTGATTGAGTATTATTACAAGTTATTCATTTAGACGTCAATTCAGGCGTCAATTCTCATCCGTTTTCCATGTAGTGTTGTAGGCAACATCGGCTGGTATTACGGCAACTTCCCTGTAAATTTGGCGAAGTTTGATTAATTACTGCAAAAGTTATTAATGAGATTGGTGTGAAATTTGATTGAGTATTATTAAAAGTTATTCATTTAGACGTCGATTCAGACGTCAATTCTCAACCGTTTTCCATGTAGTTTTGTAGGCAACATCGGCTGTAATTACGGCAACTTCCCTGTAAATTTTGCAAAATTTGATTAATGTAATCTTTGCGAAGCTTGTTTTATTACTGCGAAAATTATTAAAGAGATTGTTGTGAAATTTGATTGAGTATTATTAAAAGTTATTTATTTAGACGTCAATTCAGACGTCAATTCTTAACTGTTTTACATGTAGTTTTGCAGGCACCATCGGCTGGTATTACGGCAAATTCCCTGTAAATTTGGCGAAGTTTGATTAATTACTGCAAAAATTATTAATGAGATTGGTGTGAAATTTGATTGAGTATTATTAAAAGTTATTCATTTAGACGTCAATTTAGACGTCAATTCTCAACAGTTTTCCATGTAGTTTTGCAGGCAACATCGGCTGTTATTACGGCAACTTCCCTGTAAATTTGGCGAAGTTTGATTAATGTAATCTTTGCGAAGTTTGTTTTATTACTGCAAAAATTATCAAAGAGATTGTTGTGAAATTTGATTGAGTATTATTGAAAGTTATTCATTTAAACGTCAATTCAGACGTCACTTCTCAACTGTTTTCCATGTAATTTTGCAGACAACATCGGCTGGTATTACGGCAACTTCCCTGTAAATTTGGCGAAGTTTGATTAATTACTGCAAAAATTATTAATGAGATTGGTGTGAAATTTGATTGAGTATTATTAAAAGTTATTCATTTAGACGTCAATTCAGACGTCAATTCTCAACCGTTTTCCATGTAGTTTTGCAGGCAACATCGGCTGTTATTACGGCAACTTCCCTGTAAATTTGGCGAAGTTTGATTAATGTAAACTTTGCGAAGTTTGATTTATTACTGCAAAAATTATTAAAGAGATTGTTGTGAATTTTGATTGAGTATTATTAAAAGTTATTCATTTAAACGTCAATTCAGACGTCACTTCTGAACTGTTTACCATGTAATTTTGCAGACACCATCGGCTGGTATTACGGCAACTTCCCTGTAAATTTGACGAAGTTTGATTAATTTCTGTAAAAGTTATTAATGAGATTGGTGTGAAATTTGATTGAGTATTATTAAAAGTTATTCATTTAGACGTCAATTCAGGCGTCAATTCTCATCCGTTTTCCATGTAGTGTTGTAGGCAACATCGGCTGGTATTACGGCAACTTCCCTGTAAATTTGGCGAAGTTTGATTAATTACTGCAAAAATTATTAATGAGATTGGTGTGAAATTTGATTGAGTATTATTAAAAGTTATTCATTTAGACGTCGATTCAGACGTCAATTCTCAACCGTTTTCCATGTAGTTTTGTAGGCAACATCGGCTGTAATTACGGCAACTTCCCTGTAAATTTGGCAAAGTTTGATTAATGTAATCTTTGCGAAGCTTGTTTTATTACTGCGAAAATTATTAAAGAGATTGGTGTGAAATTTGATCGAGTATTATTAAAAGTTATTCATTTAGACGTCAATTCAGACGTCAATTCTTAACTGTTTTAGATGTGGTTTTGCAGGCACCATCGGCTGGTATTACGGCAAATTCCCTGTAAATTTGGCAAAGTTTGATTAATTACTCCAAAATTATTAATGAGATTGGTGTGAAATTTGATTGAGTATTATTAAAAGTTATTCATTTAGACGTCAATTCAGACGTCAATTCTCAACCGTTTTCCATGTAATTTTGCAGGCACCATCGGCAGGTATTACGGCAACTGCCCTGTAAATTTGGCGGCGTGTGCTTAATTACTGCAGAAGTTATTATTGAGATTGGTGTGAAATTTGATTGAGTATTATTAAAAGTTACTCATTTAGACGTCAATTCAAACGTCAATTCTCAACCGTTTTCCATGTAGTTTTGCAGGCAACATCAGCTTTATTGCGGCAACTTCCCTGTAAATTTGGCGAAGTTTGATTAATTTCTGCAAAAGTTATTAATGAGATTGGTGTGAAGTTTGATTGAGTATTATTAAAAGTTATTCATTTAGACGTCAATTCTCATCCGTTTTCCATGTAGTTTTGCAGGCAACATTGGCTGTTATTACGGCAACTGCCCTGTAAATTTGGCGAAGTGTGATTAATTACCTCAAAAGTTATTAATGAGATTGGTGTGAAATTTGATTAAGTATTATTAAAAGTTATTCATTTAGACGTCAATTCAAACGTCAATTCTCAACCGTTTTCCATGTAGTTTTGCAGGCAACATCAGCTTTTATTACGGCAACTTCCCTGTAAATTTGGCGAATTTTGATTAATTTCTGCAAAAGTTATTATTGAGATTGGTGTGAAATTTGATTGAGTATTATTACAAGTTATTCATTTAGACGTCAATTCAGGCGTCAATTCTCATCCGTTTTCCATGTAGTGTTGTAGGCAACATCGGCTGGTATTACGGCAACTTCCCTGTAAATTTGGCGAAGTTTGATTAATTACTGCAAAAGTTATTAATGAGATAGGTTTGAAATTTGATTGAGTATTATTAAAAGTTATTCATTTAGACGTCGATTCAGACGTCAATTCTCAACCGTTTTCCATGTAGTTTTGTAGGCAACATCGGCTGTAGTTACGGCAACTTCCCTGTAAATTTGGCAAAATTTGATTAATGTAATCTTTGCGAAGCTTGTTTTATTACTGCGAAAATTATTAAAGAGATTGTTGTGAAATTTGATTGAGTATTATTAAAAGTTATTCATTTAGACGTCAATTCAGACGTCAATTCTTAACTGTTTTACATGTAGTTTTGCAGGCACCATCGGCTGGTATTACGGCAAATTCCCTGTAAATTTGGCGAAGTTTGATTAATTACTGCAAAAATTATTAATGAGATTGGTGTGAAATTTGATTGAGTATTATTAAAAGTTATTCATTTAGACGTCAATTCAGACGTCAATTCTCAACAGTTTTCCATGTAGTTTTGCAGGCAACATCGGCTGTTATTACGGCAACTTCCCTGTAAATTTGGCGAAGTTTGATTAATGTAATCTTTGCGAAGTTTGTTTTATTACTGCAAAAATTATCAAAGAGATTGTTGTGAAATTTGATTGAGTGTTATTGAAAGTTATTCATTTAAACGTCAATTCAGACGTCACTTCTCAACTGTTTTCCATGTAATTTTGCAGACAACATCGGCTGGTATTACGGCAACTTCCCTGTAAATTTGGCGAAGTTTGATTAATTACTGCAAAAATTATTAATGAGATTGGTGTGAAATTTGATTGAGTATTATTAAAAGTTATTCATTTAGACGTCAATTCAGACGTCAATTCTCAACCGTTTTCCATGTAGTTTTGCAGGCAACATCGGCTGTTATTACGGCAACTTCCCTGTAAATTTGGCGAAGTTTGATTAATGTAAACTTTGCGAAGTTTGATTTATTACTGCAAAAATTATTAAAGAGATTGTTGTGAATTTTGATTGAGTATTATTAAAAGTTATTCATTTAAACGTCAATTCAGACGTCACTTCTGAACTGTTTACCATGTAATTTTGCAGACACCATCGGCTGGTATTACGGCAACTTCCCTGTAAATTTGACGAAGTTTGATTAATTTCTGTAAAAGTTATTAATGAGATTGGTGTGAAATTTGATTGAGTATTATTAAAAGTTATTCATTTAGACGTCAATTCAGGCGTCAATTCTCATCCGTTTTCCATGTAGTGTTGTAGGCAACATCGGCTGGTATTACGGCAACTTCCCTGTAAATTTTGCGAAGTTTGATTAATTACTGCAAAAATTATTAATGAGATTGGTGTGAAATTTGATTGAGTATTATTAAAAGTTATTCATTTAGACGTCGATTCAGACGTCAATTCTCAACCGTTTTCCATGTAGTTTTGTAGGCAACATCGGCTGTAATTACGGCAACTTCCCTGTAAATTTGGCAAAGTTTGATTAATGTAATCTTTGCGAAGCTTGTTTTATTACTGCGAAAATTATTAAAGAGATTGGTGTGAAATTTGATCGAGTATTATTAAAAGTTATTCATTTAGACGTCAATTCAGACGTCAATTCTTAACTGTTTTAGATGTGGTTTTGCAGGCACCATCGGCTGGTATTACGGCAAATTCCCTGTAAATTTGGCAAAGTTTGATTAATTACTGCAAAAATTATTAATGAGATTGGTGTGAAATTTGATTGAGTATTATTAAAAGTTATTCATTTAGACGTCAATTCAGACGTCAATTCTCAACCGTTTTCCTTGTAGTTTTGCAGGCAACATTGGCTGTTATTACGGCAACTTAACTGTAAATTTGGCGAAGTTTGATTAATTACTGCAAAAGTTATTAATGAGATTGGTGTGAAATTTGATTGAGTATTATTAAAAGTTACTCATTTAGACGTCAATTCAGACGTCAATTCTCAACCGTTTTCCATGTAGTTTTGCAGGCAACATCAGCTTTTATTACGGCAATTTCCCTGTAATTTTGGCGAAGTTTGATTAATTACTGCATCAGTTTTTAATGAGATTGGTGTAAAATTTGATTGAGTATTATTAAAAGTTATTCATTTAGACGTCAATTCAGACGTCAATTCTTAAATGTTTTCCATGTAGTTTTGCAGGCACCATCGGCTGGTATAACGGCAACTTCCCTGTGAATTTGGCAAAGTTTGATTAATTACTGCAAAAATTATTAATGAGCTTGGTGTGAAATTTGATTGACTATTATTAAAAGTTATTCATTTAGACGTCAATTCAGACGTCAATTCTCAACCGTTTTCCATGTAGTTTTGCAGGCAGGCAACATTGGCTTTTATTACGGCAACTTCCCTGTAAATTTGGCGAAGTTTGATTAATTACTGCAAAAGTTATTAATGAGATTGTTGTGAAATTTGATTGAGTATTATTAAAAGTTATTCATTTAGACGTCAATTCAGACGTCAATTCTTAACTGTTTTTCATGTAGTTTTGCAGGCACCATCGGCTGGTATTACGGCAACTTCCCTGTAAATTTGGCGAAGTTTGATTAATTACTGCAAAAGTTATTAATGAGATTGGTGTGAAATTTGATTGAGTATTATTAAAAGTTATTCATTTAGACGTCAATTCAGACGTCAATTCTCAACCGTTTTCCATGTAATTTTGCAGGCACCATCAGCTGGTATTACGGCAACTGCCCAGTTAATTTGGCGAAGTGTGATTAATTACTGCAAAAGTTATTAATGAGATTGGTGTGAAATTGTATTGAGTATTATTAAAAGTTATTCATTTAGACGTCAATTCAGACGTCAATTCTCAACCGTTTTCCATATAATTTTGCAGGCACCATCGGCTGGTATTACGGCAACTGCCCTGTAAATTTGGCAAAGTGTGATTAATTACTGCAAAAGTTATTAATGAGATTGGTGTGAAATTTGATTAAGTATTATTAAAAGTTATTCATTTAGCCATCAATTCAGACGTCAATTCTCAACCGTTTTCCATATAGTTTTGCATTCAACATCAGCTTTTATTACGACAACTTCCATGTAAATTTGGCGTAGTTTCATTAATTTCTGCAAAAGTTATTAATGAGATTGGTGTGAAATTTGATTGAGTATTATTACAAGTTATTCATTTAGACGTCAATTCAGGCGTCAATTCTCATCCGTTTTCCATGTAGTGTTGTAGGCAACATCGGCTGGTATTACGGCAACTTCCCTGTAAATTTGGCGAAGTTTGATTTATTACTGCAAATATTATTAAAGAGATTGTTGTGAATTTTGATTGAGTATTATTAAAAGTTATTCATTTAAACGTCAATTCAGACGTCACTTCTGAACTGTTTTCCATGTAATTTTGCAGACACCATCGGCTGGTATTACGGCAACTTCCCTGTAAATTTGGCGAAGTTTGATTAATTACTGCAAAAATTATTAATGAGATTGGTGTGAAATTTGATTGAGTATTATTAAAAGTTATTCATTTAGACGTCAATTCAGACGTCAATTCTCAACCGTTTTCCATGTAGTGTTGTAGGCAACATCGGCTGGTATTACGGCAACTTCCCTGTAAATTTGGCGAAGTTTGATTAATTACTGCAAAAATTATTAATGAGATTGGTGTGAAATTTGATTGAGTATTATTAAAAGTTATTCATTTAGACGTCGATTCAGACGTCAATTCTCAACCGTTTTCCATGTAGTTTTGTAGGCAACATATGCTGTTATTACGGCAACTTCCCTGTAAATTTGGCAAAGTTTGATTAATGTAATCTTTGAGAAGTTTGTTTTATTACTGCAAAAATTATCAAAGAGTTTGTTGTGAACTTTGATTGAGTATTATTGAAAGTTATTCATTTAAACGTCAATTCAGACGTCACTTCTCAACTGTTTTCCATGTAATTTTGCAGACACCATCGGCTGGTATTACGGCAACTTCCCTGTAAATTTGGCGAAGTTTGATTAATTACTGCAAAAATTATTAATGAGATTGGTGTGAAATTAGATTGAGTATTATTAAAAGTTATTCATTTAGACGTCAATTCAGACATCAATTCTCAACCGTTTTCCATGTAATTTTGCAGGCACCATCAGCTGGTATTACGGCAACTGCCCAGTAAATTTTGCGAAGTGTGATTAATTACTGCAAAAGTTATTAATGAGATTGGTGTGAAATTTGATTGAGTATTATTAAAAGTTATTCATTTAGACGTCAATTCAGACGTCAATTCTCAACCGTTTTCCATATAATTTTGCAGGCACCATCGGCTGGTATTACGGCAACTGCCCTGTAAATTTGGCGAAGTGTGATTAATTACTGCAAAAGTTGTTTGATTTATTACTGCAAATATTATTAAAGAGATTGTTGTGAATTTTGATTGAGTATTATTAAAAGTTATTCATTTAAACGTCAATTCAGACGTCACTTCTGAACTGTTTTCCATGTAATTTTGCAGACACCATCGGCTGGTATTACGGCAACTTCCCTGTAATTTGGCGAAGTTGATTAATTACTGCAAAAAATATTAATGAGATTGGTGTGAAATTTGATTGAGTATTATTAAAAGTTATTCATTTAGACGTCAATTCAGACGTCAATTCTCAACCGTTTTCCATGTAGTGTTGTAGGCAACATCGGCTGGTATTACGGCAACTTCCCTGTAAATTTGGCGAAGTTTGATTAATTACTGCAAAAATTATTAATGAGATTGGTGTGAAATTTGATTGAGTATTATTAAAAGTTATTCATTTAGACGTCCATTCAGACGTCAATTCTCAACCGTTTTCCATGTAGTTTTGTAGGCAACATCGGCTGTAATTACGGCAACTTCCCTGTAAATTGGCAAAGTTTGATTAATGTAATCTTTGCGAAGCTTGTTTTATTACTGCGAAAATTATTAAAGAGATTGGTGTGAAATTTGATCGAGTATTATTAAAAGTTATTCATTTAGACGTCAATTCAGACGTCAATTCTTAACTGTTTTACATGTAGTTTTGCAGGCACCATCGGCTGGTATTACGGCAAATTCCCTGTAAATTTGGCGAAGTTTGATTAATTACTGCAAAAATTATTAATGAGATTGGTTTGAAATTTGATTGAGTATTATTAAAAGTTATTCATTTAGACGTCAATTCAGACGTCAATTCTCAACCGTTTTCCATGTAGTTTTGCAGGCAACATCGGCTGTTATTACGGCAAACTTCCCTGTAAATTTGGCGAAGTTTGATTAATGTAAACTTTGCGAAGTTTGATTTATTACTGCAAAAAAATATTAAAGAGATTGTTGTGAAATTTGATTGAGTATTATTAAAAGTTATTCATTTAAACGTTAATTCAGACGTCACTTCTGAACTGTTTTCCATGTAATTTTGCAGACACCATCGGCTGGTATTACGGCAACTTCCCTGTAAATTTGGCGAAGTTTGATTAATTACTGCAGAAGTTAATAATGAGGTTGGTTTGAAATTTGATTTAGTATTATTAAAAGTTATTCATTTAGACGTCAATTCAGACGTCAATTCTCAACCGTTTTCGATGTAGTTTTGCAGGCACCATCGGCTGGTATTACGGCAACTTCCGTGTAAATTTGGCGAAGTTTGATTAATTATTGCAGAAGTTATTAATGAGCTTGGTGTGAAATTTGATTCACTATTAATAAAAGTTATTCATTTAGATGTCAAATCAGACGTCAATTCTCAACCGTTTTCCATGTAATTTTTGCAGGCAACATTGGCTGTTATTACGGAAACTTCCCTGTAAATTTGGCGAAGTTTGAATTATTACTGCAAAAGTTATCAATGAGATTGGTGTGAAATTTGATTGAGTATTATTAAAAAGTTATTCATTTAGACGTCAATTAAGACGTCAATTTTCAACCGTTTTCCATGTAATTTTGCAGGCACCATCGGCTGGTATTACGGCAACTGCCCTGTAAATTTGGCGGCGTGTGATTAATTACTGCAGAAGTTATTATTGAGATTGGTGTGAAATTTGATTGAGTATTATTAAAAGTTACTCATTTAGACGTCAATTCAAACGTCAATTCTCAACCGTTTTCCATGTAGTTTTGCAGGCAACATTGGCTGTTATTACGGCAACTTACCAGTAAATTTGGCGAAGTTTGATTAATTACTGCAAAAATTATTAATGAGATTGGTGTGAAATTTGATTGAGTATTATTAAAAGTTATTCATTTAGACGTCAATTCTCATCCGTTTTCCATGTAGTTTTGCAGGCAACATTGGCTGTTATTACGGCAACTTCCCTGAAAATTTGGCGAAGTTTGATTAATGTAATCTTTGCGAAGTTTGTTTTTATTACTGCAAAAATTATCAAAGAGATTGTTGTGAAATTTGATTGAGTATTATTGAAAGTTATTCATTTAAACGTCAATTCAGACGTCACTTCTGAACTGTTTTCCATGTAATTTTGCAGACACCATCGGCTGGTATTACGGCAACTTCCCTGTAAATTTGGCGAAGTTTGATTAATTACTGCAAAAATTATTAATGAGATTGGTGTGAAATTTGATTGAGTATTATTAAAAGTTATTCATTTAGACGTCAATTCAGACGTCAATTCTCAACCGTTTTCCATGTAGTGTTGTAGGCAACATCGGCTGGTATTACGGCAACTTCCCTGTAAATTTGGCGAAGTTTGATTAATTACTGCAAAAATTATTAATGAGATTGGTGTGAAATTTGATTGAGTATTATTAAAAGTTATTCATTTAGACGTCAATTCAGACGTCAATTCTCAACCGTTTTCCATGTAGTTTTGCAGGCAACATCGGCTGTTATTACGGCAACTTCCCTGTAAATTTGGCGAAGTTTGATTAATGTAAACTTTGCGAAGTTTGATTTATTACTGCAAAAATTATTAAAGAGATTGTTGTGAATTTTGATTGAGTATTATTAAAAGTTATTCATTTAAACGTCAATTCAGACGTCACTTCTGAACTGTTTTCCATGTAATTTTGCAGACACCATCGGCTGGTATTACGGCAACTTCCCTGTAAATTTGGCGAAGTTTGATTAATTACTGCAAAAATTATTAATGAGATTGGTGTGAAATTTGATTGAGTATTATTAAAAGTTATTCATTTAGACGTCAATTCAGACGTCAATTCTCAACCGTTTTCCATGTAGTGTTGTAGGCAACATCGGCTGGTATTACGGCAACTTTCCTGTAAATTTGGCGAAGTTTGATTAATTACTGCAAAAATTATTAATGAGATTGGTGTGAAATTTGATTGAGTATTATTAAAAGTTATTCATTTAGACGTCGATTCAGACGTCAATTCTCAACCGTTTTCCATGTAGTTTTGTAGGCAACATCGGCTGTAATTACGGCAACTTCCCTGTAAATTTGGCAAAGTTTGATTAATGTAATCTTTGCGAAGCTTGTTTTATTACTGCGAAAATTATTAAAGAGATTGGTGTGAAATTTGATCGAGTATTATTAAAAGTTATTCATTTAGACGTCAATTCAGACGTCAATTCTCAACCGTTTTCCATGTAGTTTTGCAGGCAGCATCGGCTGTTATTACGGCAACTTCCCTGCAAATTTGGCGAAGTTTGATTAATGTAATCGTTGCGAAGTTTGTTTTATTACTGCAAAAATTATCAAAGAGATTGTTGTGAAATTTGATCGAGTATTATTGAAAGTTATTCATTTAAACGTCAATTCAGACGTCACTTCTCAACTGTTTTCCATGTAATTTTGCAGACACCATCGGCTGGTATTACGGCAACTTCCCTGTAAATTTGGCGAAGTTTGATTAATTACTGCAAAAATTATTAATGAGATTGGTGTGAAATTTGATTGAGTATTATTAAAAGTTATTCATTTAGACATCAATTCAGACGTCAATTCTCAACCGTTTTCCATGTAGTTTTGCAGGCAACATCGGCTGTTATTACGGCAACTTCCCTGTAAATTTGGCGAAGTTTGATTAATGTAAACTTTGCGAAGTTTGATTTATTACTGCAAAAATTATTAAAGAGATTGTTGTGAATTTTGATTGAGTATTATTAAAAGTTATTCATTTAAACGTCAATTCAGACGTCACTTCTGAACTGTTTACCATGTAATTTTGCAGACACCATCGGCTGGTATTACGGCAACTTCCCTGTAAATTTGACGAAGTTTGATTAATTTCTGTAAAAGTTATTAATGAGATTGGTGTGAAATTTGATTGAGTATTATTAAAAGTTATTCATTTAGACGTCAATTCAGACGTCAATTCTCAACCGTTTTCCATGTAGTTTTGCAGGCAACATCGGCTGTTATTACGGCAACTTCCCTGTAAATTTGGCGAAGTTTGATTAATGTAAACTTTGCGAAGTTTGATTTATTACTGCAAATATTATTAAAGAGATTGTTGTGAATTTTGATTGAGTATTATTAAAAGTTATTCATTTAAACGTCAATTCAGACGTCACTTCTGAACTGTTTTCCATGTAATTTTGCAGACACCATCGGCTGGTATTACGGCAACTTCCCTGTAAATTTGGCGAAGTTTGATTAATTACTGCAAAAATTATTAATGAGATTGGTGTGAAATTTGATTGAGTATTATTAAAAGTTATTCATTTAGACGTCAATTCAGACGTCAATTCTCAACCGTTTTCCATGTAGTGTTGTAGGCAACATCGGCTGGTATTACGGCAACTTCCCTGTAAATTTGGCGAAGTTTGATTAATTACTGCAAAAATTATTAATGAGATTGGTGTGAAATTTGATTGAGTATTATTAAAAGTTATTCATTTAGACGTCCATTCAGACGTCAATTCTCAACCGTTTTCCATGTAGTTTTGTAGGCAACATCGGCTGTAATTACGGCAACTTCCCTGTAAATTTGGCAAAGTTTGATTAATGTAATCTTTGCGAAGCTTGTTTTATTACTGCGAAAATTATTAAAGAGATTGGTGTGAAATTTGATCGAGTATTATTAAAAGTTATTCATTTAGACGTCAATTCAGACGTCAATTCTTAACTGTTTTACATGTAGTTTTGCAGGCACCATCGGCTGGTATTACGGCAAATTCCCTGTAAATTTGGCGAAGTTTGATTAATTACTGCAAAAATTATTAATGAGATTGGTTTGAAATTTGATTGAGTATTATTAAAAGTTATTCATTTAGACGTCAATTCAGACGTCAATTCTCAACCGTTTTCCATGTAGTTTTGCAGGCAACATCGGCTGTTATTACGGCAACTTCCCTGTAAATTTGGCGAAGTTTGATTAATGTAAACTTTGCGAAGTTTGATTAATTTCTGTAAAAGTTATTAATGAGATTGGTGTGAAATTTGATTGAGTATTATTAAAAGTTATTCATTTAGACGTCAATTCAGACGTCAATTCTCAACCGTTTTCCATGTAGTTTTGCAGGCAACATCGGCTGTTATTACGGCAACTTCCCTGTAAATTTGGCGAAGTTTGATTAATGTAAACTTTGCGAAGTTTGATTTATTACTGCAAATATTATTAAAGAGATTGTTGTGAATTTTGATTGAGTATTATTAAAAGTTATTCATTTAAACGTCAATTCAGACGTCACTTCTGAACTGTTTTCCATGTAATTTTGCAGACACCATCGGCTGGTATTACGGCAACTTCCCTGTAAATTTGGCGAAGTTTGATTAATTACTGCAAAAATTATTAATGAGATTGGTGTGAAATTTGATTGAGTATTATTAAAAGTTATTCATTTAGACGTCAATTCAGACGTCAATTCTCAACCGTTTTCCATGTAGTGTTGTAGGCAACATCGGCTGGTATTACGGCAACTTCCCTGTAAATTTGGCGAAGTTTGATTAATTACTGCAAAAATTATTAATGAGATTGGTGTGAAATTTGATTGAGTATTATTAAAAGTTATTCATTTAGACGTCCATTCAGACGTCAATTCTCAACCGTTTTCCATGTAGTTTTGTAGGCAACATCGGCTGTAATTACGGCAACTTCCCTGTAAATTTGGCAAAGTTTGATTAATGTAATCTTTGCGAAGCTTGTTTTATTACTGCGAAAATTATTAAAGAGATTGGTGTGAAATTTGATCGAGTATTATTAAAAGTTATTCATTTAGACGTCAATTCAGACGTCAATTCTTAACTGTTTTACATGTAGTTTTGCAGGCACCATCGGCTGGTATTACGGCAAATTCCCTGTAAATTTGGCGAAGTTTGATTAATTACTGCAAAAATTATTAATGAGATTGGTTTGAAATTTGATTGAGTATTATTAAAAGTTATTCATTTAGACGTCAATTCAGACGTCAATTCTCAACCGTTTTCCATGTAGTTTTGCAGGCAACATCGGCTGTTATTACGGCAACTTCCCTGTAAATTTGGCGAAGTTTGATTAATGTAAACTTTGCGAAGTTTGATTAATTTCTGTAAAAGTTATTAATGAGATTGGTGTGAAATTTGATTGAGTATTATTAAAAGTTATTCATTTAGACGTCAATTCAGACGTCAATTCTCAACCGTTTTCCATGTAGTTTTGCAGGCAACATCGGCTGTTATTACGGCAACTTCCCTGTAAATTTGGCGAAGTTTGATTAATGTAAACTTTGCGAAGTTTGATTTATTACTGCAAATATTATTAAAGAGATTGTTGTGAATTTTGATTGAGTATTATTAAAAGTTATTCATTTAAACGTCAATTCAGACGTCACTTCTGAACTGTTTTCCATGTAATTTTGCAGACACCATCGGCTGGTATTACGGCAACTTCCCTGTAAATTTGGCGAAGTTTGATTAATTACTGCAAAAATTATTAATGAGATTGGTGTGAAATTTGATTGAGTATTATTAAAAGTTATTCATTTAGACGTCAATTCAGACGTCAATTCTCAACCGTTTTCCATGTAGTGTTGTAGGCAACATCGGCTGGTATTACGGCAACTTCCCTGTAAATTTGGCGAAGTTTGATTAATTACTGCAAAAATTATTAATGAGATTGGTGTGAAATTTGATTGAGTATTATTAAAAGTTATTCATTTAGACGTCCATTCAGACGTCAATTCTCAACCGTTTTCCATGTAGTTTTGTAGGCAACATCGGCTGTAATTACGGCAACTTCCCTGTAAATTTGGCAAAGTTTGATTAATGTAATCTTTGCGAAGCTTGTTTTATTACTGCGAAAATTATTAAAGAGATTGGTGTGAAATTTGATCGAGTATTATTAAAAGTTATTCATTTAGACGTCAATTCAGACGTCAATTCTTAACTGTTTTACATGTAGTTTTGCAGGCACCATCGGCTGGTATTACGGCAAATTCCCTGTAAATTTGGCGAAGTTTGATTAATTACTGCAAAAATTATTAATGAGATTGGTTTGAAATTTGATTGAGTATTATTAAAAGTTATTCATTTAGACGTCAATTCAGACGTCAATTCTCAACCGTTTTCCATGTAGTTTTGCAGGCAACATCGGCTGTTATTACGGCAACTTCCCTGTAAATTTGGCGAAGTTTGATTAATGTAAACTTTGCGAAGTTTGATTTATTACTGCAAAAAATATTAAAGAGATTGTTGTGAAATTTGATTGAGTATTATTAAAAGTTATTCATTTAAACGTTAATTCAGACGTCACTTCTGAACTGTTTTCCATGTAATTTTGCAGACACCATCGGCTGGTATTACGGCAACTTCCCTGTAAATTTGGCGAAGTTTGATTAATTACTGCAGAAGTTAATAATGAGGTTGGTTTGAAATTTGATTTAGTATTATTAAAAGTTATTCATTTAGACGTCAATTCAGACGTCAATTCTCAACCGTTTTCGATGTAGTTTTGCAGGCACCATCGGCTGGTATTACGGCAACTTCCGTGTAAATTTGGCGAAGTTTGATTAATTATTGCAGAAGTTATTAATGAGCTTGGTGTGAAATTTGATTCACTATTAATAAAAGTTATTCATTTAGATGTCAAATCAGACGTCAATTCTCAACCGTTTTCCATGTAATTTTGCAGGCAACATTGGCTGTTATTACGGAAACTTCCCTGTAAATTTGGCGAAGTTTGAATTATTACTGCAAAAGTTATCAATGAGATTGGTGTGAAATTTGATTGAGTATTATTAAAAGTTATTCATTTAGACGTCAATTAAGACGTCAATTTTCAACCGTTTTCCATGTAATTTTGCAGGCACCATCGGCTGGTATTACGGCAACTGCCCTGTAAATTTGGCGGCGTGTGATTAATTACTGCAGAAGTTATTATTGAGATTGGTGTGAAATTTGATTGAGTATTATTAAAAGTTACTCATTTAGACGTCAATTCAAACGTCAATTCTCAACCGTTTTCCATGTAGTTTTGCAGGCAACATCAGCTTTTATTGCGGCAACTTCCCTGTAAATTTGGCGAAGTTTGATTAATTTCTGCAAAAGTTATTAATGAGATTGGTGTGAAATTTGATTGAGTATTATTAAAAGTTATTCATTTAGACGTCAATTCTCATCCGTTTTCCATGTAGTTTTGCAGGCAACATTGGCTGTTATTACGGCAACTTCCCTGAAAATTTGGCGAAGTTTGATTAATGTAATCGTTGCGAAGTTTGTTTTATTACTGCAAAAATTATCAAAGAGATTGTTGTGAAATTTGATTGAGTATTATTGAAAGTTATTCATTTAAACGTCAATTCAGACGTCACTTCTGAACTGTTTTCCATGTAATTTTGCAGACACCATCGGCTGGTATTACGGCAACTTCCCTGTAAATTTGGCGAAGTTTGATTAATTACTGCAAAAATTATTAATGAGATTGGTGTGAAATTTGATTGAGTATTATTAAAAGTTATTCATTTAGACGTCAATTAAGACGTCAATTTTCAACCGTTTTCCATGTAATTTTGCAGGCACCATCGGCTGGTATTACGGCAACTGCCCTGTAAATTTGGCGGCGTGTGATTAATTACTGCAGAAGTTATTATTGAGATTGGTGTGAAATTTGATTGAGTATTATTAAAAGTTACTCATTTAGACGTCAATTCAAACGTCAATTCTCAACCGTTTTCCATGTAGTTTTGCAGGCAACATCAGCTTTTATTGCGGCAACTTCCCTGTAAATTTGGCGAAGTTTGATTAATTTCTGCAAAAGTTATTAATGAGATTGGTGTGAAATTTGATTGAGTATTATTAAAAGTTATTCATTTAGACGTCAATTCTCATCCGTTTTCCATGTAGTTTTGCAGGCAACATTGGCTGTTATTACGGCAACTTACCAGTAAATTTGGCGAAGTTTGATTAATTACTGCAAAAGTTATTAATGACATTGGTGTGAAATTTGATTGAGTATTATTAAAAGTTATTCATTTAGACGTCAATTCTCATCCGTTTTCCATGTAGTTTTGCAGGCAACATTGGCTGTTATTACGGCAACTTCCCTGAAAATTTGGCGAAGTTTGATTAATGTAATCTTTGCGAAGTTTGTTTTATTACTGCAAAAATTATCAAAGAGATTGTTGTGAAATTTGATTGAGTATTATTGAAAGTTATTCATTTAAACGTCAATTCAGACGTCACTTCTGAACTGTTTTCCATGTAATTTTGCAGACACCATCGGCTGGTATTACGGCAACTTCCCTGTAAATTTGGCGAAGTTTGATTAATTACTGCAAAAATTATTAATGAGATTGGTGTGAAATTTGATTGAGTATTATTAAAAGTTATTCATTTAGACGTCAATTCAGACGTCAATTCTCAACCGTTTTCCATGTAGTGTTGTAGGCAACATCGGCTGGTATTACGGCAACTTCCCTGTAAATTTGGCGAAGTTTGATTAATTACTGCAAAAATTATTAATGAGATTGGTGTGAAATTTGATTGAGTATTATTAAAAGTTATTCATTTAGACGTCAATTCAGACGTCAATTCTCAACCGTTTTCCATGTAGTTTTGCAGGCAACATCGGCTGTTATTACGGCAACTTCCCTGTAAATTTGGCGAAGTTTGATTAATGTAAACTTTGCGAAGTTTGATTTATTACTGCAAAAATTATTAAAGAGATTGTTGTGAATTTTGATTGAGTATTATTAAAAGTTATTCATTTAAACGTCAATTCAGACGTCACTTCTGAACTGTTTTCCATGTAATTTTGCAGACACCATCGGCTGGTATTACGGCAACTTCCCTGTAAATTTGGCGAAGTTTGATTAATTACTGCAAAAATTATTAATGAGATTGGTGTGAAATTTGATTGAGTATTATTAAAAGTTATTCATTTAGACGTCAATTTAGACGTCAATTCTCAACCGTTTTCCATGTAGTGTTGTAGGCAACATCGGCTGGTATTACGGCAACTTCCCTGTAAATTTGGCGAAGTTTGATTAATTACTGCAAAAATTATTAATGAGATTGGTGTGAAATTTGATTGAGTATTATTAAAAGTTATTCATTTAGACGTCGATTCAGACGTCAATTCTCAACCGTTTTCCATGTAGTTTTGTAGGCAACATCGGCTGTAATTACGGCAACTTCCCTGTAAATTTGGCAAAGTTTGATTAATGTAATCTTTGCGAAGCTTGTTTTATTACTGCGAAAATTATTAAAGAGATTGGTGTGAAATTTGATCGAGTATTATTAAAAGTTATTCATTTAGACGTCAATTCAGACGTCAATTCTCAACCGTTTTCCATGTAGTTTTGCAGGCAACATCGGCTGTTATTACGGCAACTTCCCTGCAAATTTGGCGAAGTTTGATTAATGTAATCGTTGCGAAGTTTGTTTTATTACTGCAAAAATTATCAAAGAGATTGTTGTGAAATTTGATTGAGTATTATTGAAAGTTATTCATTTAAACGTCAATTCAGACGTCACTTCTCAACTGTTTTCCATGTAATTTTGCAGACACCATCGGCTGGTATTACGGCAACTTCCCTGTAAATTTGGCGAAGTTTGATTAATTACTGCAAAAATTATTAATGAGATTGGTGTGAAATTTGATTGAGTATTATTAAAAGTTATTCATTTAGACATCAATTCAGACGTCAATTCTCAACCGTTTTCCATGTAGTTTTGCAGGCAACATCGGCTGTTATTACGGCAACTTCCCTGTAAATTTGGCGAAGTTTGATTAATGTAAACTTTGCGAAGTTTGATTTATTACTGCAAAAATTATTAAAGAGATTGTTGTGAATTTTGATTGAGTATTATTAAAAGTTATTCATTTAAACGTCAATTCAGACGTCACTTCTGAACTGTTTACCATGTAATTTTGCAGACACCATCGGCTGTTATTACGGCAACTTCCCTGTAAATTTGACGAAGTTTGATTAATTTCTGTAAAAGTTATTAATGAGATTGGTGTGAAATTTGATTGAGTATTATTAAAAGTTATTCATTTAGACGTCAATTCAGACGTAAATTCTCAACCGTTTTCCATGTAGTTTTGCAGGCAACATCGGCTGTTATTACGGCAACTTCCCTGTAAATTTGGCGAAGTTTGATTAATGTAAACTTTGCGAAGTTTGATTTATTACTGCAAAAAATATTAAAGAGATTGTTGTGAATTTTGATTGAGTATTATTAAAAGTTATTCATTTAAACGTCAATTCAGACGTCACTTTTGAACTGTTTTCCATGTAATTTTGCAGACACCATCGGCTGGTATTACGGCAACTTCCCTGTAAATTTGGCGAAGTTTGATTAATTACTGCAAAAATTATTAATGAGATTGGTGTGAAATTTGATTGAGTATTATTAAAAGTTATTCATTTAGACGTCAATTCAGACGTCAATTCTCAACCGTTTTCCATGTAGTGTTGTAGGCAACATCGGCTGGTATTACGGCAACTTCCCTGTAAATTTGGCGAAGTTTGATTAATTACTGCAAAAATTATTAATGAGATTGGTGTGAAATTTGATTGAGTATTATTAAAAGTTATTCATTTAGACGTCGATTCAGACGTCAATTCTCAACCGTTTTCCATGTAGTTTTGTAGGCAACATCGGCTGTAATTACGGCAACTTCCCTGTAAATTTGGCAAAGTTTGATTAATGTAATCTTTGCGAAGCTTGTTTTATTACTGCGAAAATTATTAAAGAGATTGGTGTGAAATTTGATCGAGTATTATTAAAAGTTATTCATTTAGACGTCAATTCAGACGTCAATTCTCAACCGTTTTCCATGTAGTTTTGCAGGCAACATCGGCTGTTATTACGGCAACTTCCCTGCAAATTTGGCGAAGTTTGATTAATGTAATCGTTGCGAAGTTTGTTTTATTACTGCAAAAATTATCAAAGAGATTGTTGTGAAATTTGATTGAGTATTATTGAAAGTTATTCATTTAAACGTCAATTCAGACGTCACTTCTCAACTGTTTTCCATGTAATTTTGCAGACACCATCGGCTGGTATTACGGCAACTTCCCTGTAAATTTGGCGAAGTTTGATTAATTACTGCAAAAATTATTAATGAGATTGGTGTGAAATTTGATTGAGTATTATTAAAAGTTATTCATTTAGACATCAATTCAGACGTCAATTCTCAACCGTTTTCCATGTAGTTTTGCAGGCAACATCGGCTGTTATTACGGCAACTTCCCTGTAAATTTGGCGAAGTTTGATTAATGTAAACTTTGCGAAGTTTGATTTATTACTGCAAAAATTATTAAAGAGATTGTTGTGAATTTTGATTGAGTATTATTAAAAGTTATTCATTTAAACGTCAATTCAGACGTCACTTCTGAACTGTTTACCATGTAATTTTGCAGACACCATCGGCTGTTATTACGGCAACTTCCCTGTAAATTTGACGAAGTTTGATTAATTTCTGTAAAAGTTATTAATGAGATTGGTGTGAAATTTGATTGAGTATTATTAAAAGTTATTCATTTAGACGTCAATTCAGACGTAAATTCTCAACCGTTTTCCATGTAGTTTTGCAGGCAACATCGGCTGTTATTACGGCAACTTCCCTGTAAATTTGGCGAAGTTTGATTAATGTAAACTTTGCGAAGTTTGATTTATTACTGCAAAAAATATTAAAGAGATTGTTGTGAATTTTGATTGAGTATTATTAAAAGTTATTCATTTAAACGTCAATTCAGACGTCACTTTTGAACTGTTTTCCATGTAATTTTGCAGACACCATCGGCTGGTATTACGGCAACTTCCCTGTAAATTTGGCGAAGTTTGATTAATTACTGCAAAAATTATTAATGAGATTGGTGTGAAATTTGATTGAGTATTATTAAAAGTTATTCATTTAGACGTCAATTCAGACGTCAATTCTCAACCGTTTTCCATATAGTGTTGTAGGCAACATCGGCTGGTATTACGGCAACTTCCCTGTAAATTTGGCGAAGTTTGATTAATTACTGCAAAAATTATTAATGAGATTGGTGTGAAATTTGATTGAGTATTATTAAAAGTTATTCATTTAGACGTCGATTCAGACGTCAATTCTCAACCGTTTTCCATGTAGTTTTGTAGGCAACATTGGCTGTTATTACGGCAACTTAACTGTAAATTTGGCGAAGTTTGATTAATTACTGCAAAAGTTATTAATGAGATTGGTGTGAAATTTGATTGAGTATTATTAAAAGTTACTCATTTAGACGTCAATTCAGACGTCAATTCTCAACCGTTTTCCATGTAGTTTTGCAGGCAACATCAGCTTTTAATACGGCAATTTCCCTGTAATTTTGGCGAAGTTTGATTAATTACTGCATCAGTTTTTAATGAGATTGGTGTAAAATTTGATTGAGTATTATTAAAAGTTATTCATTTAGACGTCAATTCAGACGTCAATTCTTAACTGTTTTCCATGTAGTTTTGCAGGCACCATCGGCTGGTATAACGGCAACTTCCCTGTGAATTTGGCAAAGTTTGATTAATTACTGCAAAAATTATTAATGAGCTTGGTGTGTAATTTGATTGACTATTATTAAAAGTTATTCATTTAGACGTCAATTCAGACGTCAATTCTCAACCGTTTTCCATGTAGTTTTGCAGGCAGGCAACATTGGCTTTTATTACGGCAACATCCCTGTAAATTTGGCGAAGTTTGATTAATTACTGCAAAAGTTATTAATGAGATTGTTGTGAAATTTGATTGAGTATTATTAAAAGTTATTCATTTAGACGTCAATTCAGACGTCAATTCTTAACTGTTTTCCATGTAGTTTTGCAGGCACCATCGGCTGGTATTACGGCAACTTCCCTGTAAATTTGGCGAAGTTTGATTAATTACTGCAAAAGTTATTAATGAGATTGGTGTGAAATTTGATTGAGTATTATTAAAAGTTATTCATTTAGACGTCAATTCAGACGTCAATTCTCAACCGTTTTCCATGTAATTTTGCAGGCACCATCAGCTGGTATTACGGCAACTGCCCAGTAAATTTGGCGAAGTGTGATTAATTACTGCAAAAGTTATTAATGAGATTGGTGTGAAATTGTATTGAGTATTATTAAAAGTTATTCATTTAGACGTCAATTCAGACGTCAATTCTCCACCGTTTTCCATATAATTTTGCAGGCACCATCGGCTGGTATTACGGCAACTGCCCTGTAAATTTGGCAAAGTGTGATTAATTACTGCAAAAGTTATTAATGAGATTGGTGTGAAATTTGATTAAGCATTATTAAAAGTTATTCATTTAGCCATCAATTCAGACGTCAATTCTCAACCGTTTTCCATATAGTTTTGCAGGCAACATCAGCTTTTATTACGACAACTTCCCTGTAAATTTGGCGTAGTTTCATTAATTTCTGCAAAAGTTATTAATGAGATTGGTGTGAAATTTGATTGAGTATTATTACAAGTTATTCATTTAGACGTCAATTCAGGCGTCAATTCTCATCCGTTTTCCATGTAGTGTTGTAGGCAACATCGGCTGGTATTACGGCAACTTCCCTGTAAATTTGGCGAAGTTTGATTAGTTAATGCAAAAGTTATTAATGAGATTGGTGTGAAATTTGATTGAGTATTATTAAAAGTTATTCATTTAGACGTCGATTCAGACGTCAATTCTCAACCGTTTTCCATGTAGTTTTGTAGGCAACATATGCTTTTATTACGGCAACTTCCCTGTAAATTTGGCAAAGTTTGATTAATGTAATCTTTGAGAAGTTTGTTTTATTACTGCAAAAATTATCAAAGAGATTGTTGTGAACTTTGATTGAGTATTATTGAAAGTTATTCATTTAAACGTCAATTCAGACGGCACTTCTCAATTGTTTTCCATGTAATTTTGCAGACACCATCGGCTGGTATTACGGCAACTTCCTGTAAATTTGGCGAAGTTTGATTAATTACTGCAAAAATTATTAATGAGATTGGTGTGAAATTAGATTGAGTATTATTAAAAGTTATTCATTTAGACGTCAATTCAGACATCAATTCTCAACCGTTTTCCATGTAATTTTGCAGGCACCATCAGCTGGTATTACGGCAACTGCCCAGTAAATTTGGCGAAGTGTGATTAATTACTGCAAAAGTTATTAATGAGATTGGTGTGAAATTTGATTGAGTATTATTAAAAGTTATTCATTTAGACGTCAATGCAGACGTCAATTCTCAACCGTTTTCCATATAATTTTGCAGGCACCATCGGCTGGTATTACGGCAACTGCCCTGTAAATTTGGCGAAGTGTGATTAATTACTGCAAAAGTTATTATTGAGATTGGTGTGAAATTTGATTAAGTATTATTAAAAGTTATTCATTTAGACGTCAATTCAGACGTCAATTCTCAACCGTTTTCCATGTAGTTATGCAGGCAACATCAGCTTTTATTACGGCAACTTCCCTGTAAATTTGGCGAAGTTTGATTAATTTCTGCAAAAGTTATTAATGAGATTGGTGTGAAATTTGATTGAGTATTATTAAAAGTTATTCATTTAGACGTCGATTAATACGTCAATTCTCAACCGTTTTCCATGTAGTTTTGTAGGCAACATCGGCTGTAATTACGGCAACTTCCCTGTAAATTTGGCGAAGTTTGATTAATTTCTGCAAAAGTTATTAATGAGATTGGTGTGAAATTTGATTAAGCATTATTAAAAGTTATTCATTTAGCCATCAATTCAGACGTCAATTCTCAACCGTTTTCCATATAGTTTTGCAGGCAACATCAGCTTTTATTACGACAACTTCCCTGTAAATTTGGCGTAGTTTCATTAATTTCTGCAAAAGTTATTAATGAGATTGGTGTGAAATTTGATTGAGTATTATTACAAGTTATTCATTTAGACGTCAATTCAGGCGTCAATTCTCATCCGTTTTCCATGTAGTGTTGTAGGCAACATCGGCTGGTATTACGGCAACTTCCCTGTAAATTTGGCGAAGTTTGATTAGTTAATGCAAAAGTTATTAATGAGATTGGTGTGAAATTTGATTGAGTATTATTAAAAGTTATTCATTTAGACGTCGATTCAGACGTCAATTCTCAACCGTTTTCCATGTAGTTTTGTAGGCAACATATGCTTTTATTACGGCAACTTCCCTGTAAATTTGGCAAAGTTTGATTAATGTAATCTTTGAGAAGTTTGTTTTATTACTGCAAAAATTATCAAAGAGATTGTTGTGAACTTTGATTGAGTATTATTGAAAGTTATTCATTTAAACGTCAATTCAGACGGCACTTCTCAATTGTTTTCCATGTAATTTTGCAGACACCATCGGCTGGTATTACGGCAACTTCCCTGTAAATTTGGCGAAGTTTGATTAATTACTGCAAAAATTATTAATGAGATTGGTGTGAAATTAGATTGAGTATTATTAAAAGTTATTCATTTAGACGTCAATTCAGACATCAATTCTCAACCGTTTTCCATGTAATTTTGCAGGCACCATCAGCTGGTATTACGGCAACTGCCCAGTAAATTTGGCGAAGTGTGATTAATTACTGCAAAAGTTATTAATGAGATTGGTGTGAAATTTGATTGAGTATTATTAAAAGTTATTCATTTAGACGTCAATGCAGACGTCAATTCTCAACCGTTTTCCATATAATTTTGCAGGCACCATCGGCTGGTATTACGGCAACTGCCCTGTAAATTTGGCGAAGTGTGATTAATTACTGCAAAAGTTATTATTGAGATTGGTGTGAAATTTGATTAAGTATTATTAAAAGTTATTCATTTAGACGTCAATTCAGACGTCAATTCTCAACCGTTTTCCATGTAGTTATGCAGGCAACATCAGCTTTTATTACGGCAACTTCCCTGTAAATTTGGCGAAGTTTGATTAATTTCTGCAAAAGTTATTAATGAGATTGGTGTGAAATTTGATTGAGTATTATTAAAAGTTATTCATTTAGACGTCGATTAATACGTCAATTCTCAACCGTTTTCCATGTAGTTTTGTAGGCAACATCGGCTGTAATTACGGCAACTTCCCTGTAAATTTGGCGAAGTTTGATTAATTTCTGCAAAAGTTATTAATGAGATTGGTGTGAAATTTGATTGAGTATTATTACAAGTTATTCATTTAGACGTCGATTCAGACGTCAATTCTCAACCGTTTTTGATGTAGTTTTGCAGGCACCATCGGCTGGTATTACGGCAACTGCCCTGTAAATTTGGCGAAGTGTGATTAATTACTGCAAAAGTTATTATTGAGATTGGTGTGAAATTTGATTAAGTATTATTAAAAGTTATTCATTTAGACGTCAATTCAGACGTCAATTCTCAACCGTTTTCCATGTAGTTTTGCAGGCAACATCAGCTTTTATTACGGCAACTTCCCTGTAAATTTGGCGAAGTTTGATTAATTTCTGCAAAAGTTATTAATGAGATTGGTGTGAAATTTGATTGAGTATTATTAAAAGTTATTCATTTAGACGTCGATTAATACGTCAATTCTCAACCGTTTTCCATGTAGTTTTGTAGGCAACATCGGCTGTAATTACGGCAACTTCCCTGTAAATTTGGCGAAGTTTGATTAATTTCTGCAAAAGTTATTAATGAGATTGGTGTGAAATTTGATTGAGTATTATTACAAGTTATTCATTTAGACGTCGATTCAGACGTCAATTCTCAACCGTTTTTGATGTAGTTTTGCAGGCACCATCGGCTGGTATTACGGCAACTTCCCTGTAAATTTGGCGAAGTTTGATTAATTATTGCAGAAGTTATTAATGAGCTTGGTGTGAAATTTGATTCACTATTATTAAAAGTTATTCATTTAGATGTCAATTCAGACGTCAATTCTCAACCGTTTTCCATGTAATTTTGCAGGCAACATTGGCTGTTATTACGGAAACTTCCCTCTAAATTTGGCGAAGTTTGATTAATTACTGCAAAAGTTATTAATGAGATTGGTGTGAAATTTGATTAGTATTATTAAAAGTTATTCATTTAGACGTCAATTCTCATCCGTTTTCCATGTAGTTTTGCAGGCAACATTGGCTGTTATTACGGCAACTGCCCTGTAAATTTGGCGAAGTGTGATTAATTACCTCAAAAGTTATTAATGAGATTGGTTTGAAATTTGATTAAGTATTATTAAAAGTTATTCATTTAGACGTCAATTCAGACGTCAATTCTCAACCGTTTTCCATGTAGTTTTGCAGGCAACATCAGCTTTTATTACGGCAACTTCCCTGTAAATTTGGCGAAGTTTGATTAATTTCTGCAAAAGTTATTAATGAGATTGGTGTGAAATTTGATTGAGTATTATTACAAGTTATTCATTCAGACGTCAATTAAGGCGTCAATTCTCATCCGTTTTCCATGTAGTGTTGTAGGCAACATCGGCTGGTATTACGGCAACTTCCCTGTAAATTTGGCGAAGTTTGATTAATTACTGCAAAAGTTATTAATGAGATTGGTGTGAAATTTGATTGAGTATTATTAAAAGTTATTCATTTAGACGTCGATTCAGACGTCAATTCTCAACCGTTTTCCATGTAGTTTTGTAGGCAACATCGGCTGTAATTACCGCAACTTCCCTGTAAATTTGGCAAAGTTTGATTAATGTAATCTTTGCGAAGCTTGTTTTATTACTGCGAAAATTATTAAAGAGATTGTTGTGAAATTTGATTGAGTATTATTAAAAGTTATTCATTTAGACGTCAATTCAGACGTCAATTCTTAACTGTTTTACATGTAGTTTTGCAGGCACCATCGGCTGGTATTACGGCAAATTCCCTGTAAATTTGGCGAAGTTTGATTAATTACTGCAAAAATTATTAATGAGATTGGTGTGAAAT